>BJFM01003143.1:0-23806 GCA_016586285.1 Arothron firmamentum | reverse complement strand
CTTTCTATCATGAACATCTGCTTACGTAAATCAGTTTCCATGTGTCCACATTTTGTTTCTTTCCGATCAAGAGTGCGCATTGTTCCCTATTGGCCGGTCATGGAACTGCCTCCACACACAGGATTTAATAGGTTTTATTTGTTAGAATTACCTTAATAAACCTAATAAGAGTGGGAACTGTTTGCTTATGTGTATATTATATACATTCGTTATCCAGAATAGTTTTGTACACAGCTGAAAGGACTCTGAGGGTTTAATTCATTTCAGAAACAACATAAAACTGTGGCGGGCACACTGATCATCAACAATAAATCCACCATTTGTGTTAGTGCAATCACATTATTTCCAATCACTTGCACTCAAAACCAGTAAATGTTGCTCAGCAAGGTGCACACAGTTATATGGAGTTACTGGAAGGAATATTATGATGCTCTTGTTTATTATTGCTCCTGTTTATCACTCAGACATTATGGCCCCTGCTGTATTTCAGATCTACGATATAATATATTGGCAGCAGGCGCTGGTTCATATACTAGTCACATAGAATCAGGACACTATAAAGCCACGAGCTGCCAGAACAATAAAACAGACACACTTTCCAGCAGCCATGTGTGATTAGCAGGAACATGTTTCAGCTGGAATGAGTCCCGATCCGTTGGATTCCAGCATCCATCACAATCCTCGCTTATTAAAACGTCACAGGCGACGAGAGAGACGAAACCGGGGCTCTGCTGTGTGTCCGACAGGGAGACTAAACCGAGTGGAGGAGTGGGTCCGGTTTCAAAGGGTGGCCGAACAGAGCAAAAGGTCAGCCCACCTGCCTGATCTGCCACTAACGCTTTTTGCACTCCCATGACGCCGCAGCGGCGTGAGTCATCTTTAATTCATGTCTGCTGCACATCCAAATGTGGACTTGATTAAAAGCACGAGCAGGAACACAGACATTCCTTTGGGGTTTCATCACTGTTTTAACATGTACTCCAAGTGTGTGTGTATGTGTTTTTGTGTGTGTTTGTGTGTGTGTGAGAGAGAGAGAGAGAGAGAGAGAGAGAGAGAGAGAGAGAGAGAGAGAGAGAGAGAGAGTGTGTGACATGGGGGCAGGGGAAAGTGCACACCTGCATGAATATTACATTACTTGTGTTTTGGCTTTAACAACCACGCGTGTCTCTTTCATTTGTAAGCTTTTCTCCATTCTCCACATCCATTCTTTAAAAGAAAAAATCTTTCCTCTGCAATGGTCGAGTTGGGCTCCTGGCCCCGGGGCTTTGGAGCTCCTGCCCACCAAGGCCATTGCTGCTGCAGACCACTCCCCCGGAATAGGCTGGATCTTGTTGCTGTGGATTCCTCCTGTCCGCCTGTAAGATCTATAAATAGTGCCTGTCAGATATTTTCACTGCTGTGCTCACTCTCGACGGCAATGCAGTTTATTAATATCCAGTGACCAGAGTCGTGCCTCGAGAGGGAGAGCACGCCGCGTAGGTGTTTACACCAGTGCATGTGGATGAGTGAAGGAACAAGCAACTGGGGCTTACCAGGACCACGGACAACCAGTGGGCTGGCTGTCCCCCCACTCACTCACACACACACACACACACACACACACACACACACACACACAAACACCTTTTCTCTCCAGTTTCCCTTGGTCAGTTTTCAATCCTTTATATGCTGAAACCATCACCTAAGGACCACCAGCTCCATCTCAATTATGTAATGAGATTAAATAATCTGTGGATAAGCGCAAACACCCTGCTTCAATCTCCCGAAGGAATCAGCCTTCACATCATGCAAAATACGCATAAAAACACTGAGACGCATCAGCTGTGTAAGATTTAAAGATAGAACGAGCAGGGCACAAACAGGGTAATGAGGGCACGTGCTTGGATGTACAGTATTTAAAAAAAGAGGCTTTTTCAGCTGGTGCAGCACACGTGTGCCCAGCTAATACTGCAATTCATCATTTCCAGGCTGGTCAGGCATGCTCCCAGCTTTCACCACACACACAAACACACACACACATACACATGCAGTATGTGATGATTGCCTAAGGTAACAGGAGAAGAGTCTGTGCTGCTCAGTTGCAGAAAGCATCACATGGCTCTGTTGCTAAACTCTGTTTTCCTTTTTTCTTCTTTGTGTAAGAAAGAAGCATTCTGCTGCACTGTATCATCCCCTCAGGAGATAAAAATGCCCAACAAATCCATATTAAAAGAAAATAACTGCTGCAATGGTGTGATGGGATTCGACATGATTGCATCATGTGTTTGCAGCAGCCTCCTGCCCCCGATGAAGACATATGAACTTGAGTGTGGAGGGTCTGTGCAACGCTGCCCCCAGTGGACAGGGCCGGTACAAGCAAATCAGGTCATGAATTCAAAACAAAGGAGTTAATGTTTATCACAACTGAACATTGGAATTGTTTGGAAAAGAGCTTTTTTATTGAATCAAGAGTTGTTATATTTCTTAAATCTCAAAGTAGGAGGGATAGTTGGATAAGTTGGAAGGTTTTCCGTTCACACCAGCATGACTTAAATGTGCAGTACATGTTGGTTACCTCCTTCAAAAATTGTACATCACACAATTAAAATATTGCCTAAGTCATTTTTTTTTACAATTTTTTTTTTGCCTAAATCATTTTTGACAAAGCTTTACAAAATATTAAATGTCTGTTTAATCAGAACTACGTGAATCCAATTATCATGAAACTCTTTCATCAGATTTTGCATTTCTTAGAGAGACGTGGTTGCACAAAAACAAGTTCTCAATGTTTGTTTTGTGGCTCAGATAAGAAAATATGTGTCTTAGTGACACTATGGCAGTACAAAGTGTGACAGTTACAGATAAGACATTTTAGTTGGCCTCTGTTTGAGTTTCTGCTGGTGCAGGACGTTCGGGGAGCTGCATATGTGATCAAATTTCACAAGGCAAGCCTCCAGCAGCCCGCAGTCAAAACCACAGACCTCATTCCTAACACTGCTGATTTGCTAAGCATTAAATAAATTCAGACTGATTCAACAAAGAAGAGCGTTTAAAGACAGGAGTTATTAATTTCAAAGACAATTTGGAGGAAACGGTGTAGTTACGCCCCGCTACTCTCTCATGCACTCATCCATTTCTCCAGTGCCAGACATTTGCTCAAATATCCTCATATGCCCCGACTCTCTCCTCCCCTTCCCTCACTCACAGTGTCCAGCCTTTTCTGGCATCACAGCAGGGTCAAACGGGGTTCCACCGCAGAGAGTGAAGGCATAGAAACAGCAAAATCCTGAATCAATTACACACAAATCAAAATCTCATTACAGCTACTTTGGGGGGATTCATTTGTTCTGCTACCAGCCATCTAAATGCATACGCCGGCTTGTTTTAATTCCTTGTTGTAATCATCTCCTAGCAACCTTAAATTCACTGACAGAGCCTGCTACCGGTTTGCTGGGTTTCTCCTCGGGGAGCAGCGGCTCAGAGTGCCCTGCGAGCAGAGCTGCTGACAGAGGAGGAACAAAGCTCAGAGCTGCGAGTACAAACTGTGCACAGAGACAGGAAACCTGATATTCCAGCTCTCAACATGAACTGAATGCAGAGGGAGGGTGTGTGTGTGTGTGTGTGTGTGTGTGTGTGTGTGTGTGTGAGTTATTAACAGTGGTGAACAGTAAGTCCTGCAGGACACACTATGCCTGCACAGGTAAACTGCATCGGTGTACTTTGAGCAGGACATCTGCACCGCGATTAATCATCCCCGACGTCAGAAAGTTAGGAAACTGCGATTCTTTAACTTGCTTTCCGCTGCGACCTCAACCTAATCTACACCTTTATCAATAAACATGTTTATGCATTCAGTCTTCGTTCGACTGCAGCTTATTTCTAATCAGATTCACAGGTTGGAGACTGTCACAGTGGTCATTAGGTGAGAGGTAAACACACCCTGCACAGGTCACCGGTGCAGCACAAGACACAACCCTCGTGCATAGGTGTGGTTGTTTAGTCCTGGGGGTTTGATAAATTACAACTATTTTGAAAAGATTCCTATTGAAAAAGAACGACCCCCCCCCCCCCCAGAAACAAGGACGATAACTTTAATTAAAGTCGGAGTTGTGAGCATGGACAGTTTTGTGCAGAGCCTCTGACCTGGCATTGTTGTATGAAGCCCCAGGCACCATGCTCCAGTGCATAGCTATGCCATGGTCCCCCCCTCCAGGCATGCAGCGAGCACAGCCCTTTGAACAGCCAGTGAGCGGCCGCCCTCCTAAGTCCCGCAAAGCAGCTTAGAAGCGCGGCTGCCTCTGCTGTGGTCACATGTGTGAAACGTGCATTCTCACTGACACACAAACACACACGAGGCAGGCAGCAGCACTTTCGACTTCATGGGAACAGAAAGGGGATGGCCCAGGTCAGAGGCACTCCCACTCAGCTGTGCTGAAGCACGTTCCCCTCAGGCATGCACGCACACACACCTGCGAAAGAACATGCGCGGGGACCGAGAAAACACACACGATGTACTGCTGCTCGTGTTCTCCACAGGAATACAGGGGAGTGTTCCAACAAATCATAGCCATGTGTTTGGAGAAGACTGGAAAGAATGCACTTTTCCCTGTGACACACAGATTCCCACTATTGCTTCTATTTCAGGCGCTGAGAACAAATGAACTTGGAAATCTCTAGTTTTGCTCCGTTTACAGTGTAGCCTGGGTGAGCTGTTACACCCCATTACAGTCAGCAACAAGCAGAGCTAAACCTGAATGAGTTACTCGGACAACCAAATAATTATCTTATTTGTACATGTGAAAATGATCAGACCGCAAAAGGTCAAAGAATTAAAAAAAGGTATGAGGCATCTCTATCATTCATGGGACTTAAGTTTCAAGCATATGATAAATATAGAGCACATACTTTTCCTCCTCCTTAATCTTCACTGCTGAGGGAGAGAGGAAGCATAGGCCAACAACAAACAGCTGCACAGGGTCTTCCAGATGTGTGTGGACTTGGGCTTAGATGCCACAAACAGCCAGTTCATTTCTACAGAGCAAATATGTAATAAACTGCTGACTTGGTCTTTTCAGGATGCCAGTAATTTCCGTTGCATAACATAAAGGTAAGTGATGTAAGAGGCTTTCTATTAGGTCATCAGCTGCTGTATGAAGAAAATAAATCAATAAAATGAAACGAAACTATGAAAGGCAGTAAAAGAGCCAATTTTCAGGGCAAACTGTCCAGCATCAGTAAATAAGAACATGTCTGGTCACAAGAAGAGAAAGCAGGAAAAAAGTCTTTACATAAACATATAGACAAGCATTACTTAACTGTTAGTTAACAGTTCTTGTCTACAGTCAATTAACATTGAAGATAATATATAAATTCATTCACAAAAGCCAAGTGCTTTTCAATGCATCTGCTTTGAAAACAAAAAAGAGAAGAGAGATTAGCCAGATAACATTTTGGGCGGTATCACAGGCAACAGCTTGAATCACACGCCTGTGTGCCACTGATGAGTCACGCTTTGCCTGTCGTCTGTGTCACGATGCAAACATATAATCCATGCTGTGCAACCTCATGACTGCCAGCGTTGTGTTTGTGTGCGTGTTTGTATGTGTGTTATTATATCACTCACATGCAGAAGTCCACCTGACTGATGTCCTCAGACTGCTGTAAAAAGGAAAACAGAAGAAGCTTAATTGAGGCACAACTTGTCAGAACATTAACATTTTGCAGGAGAGGCCGAGCGGAGTGCAAACTAAAGTCTCTGTGATATCAGTCAGAACATTTTAGCAGCTTTGACCTTATCTCCCTCATCTGCTCTCGCCGTGCATGGGTTATTTTGGTGCACTCTAATAACCTAGTTTGGCCTTGAATAGCCCCACTGTAACGTTTCCACATAACCCAGATGTGAAGACAATGCAGAAGAGGGATTTTTCTGGTCTTTACTGCCCTCTGCTGGCCGTCCTTGAGTGCTACCCAGTGTTGGCCGAAAGCTCCTCCTGTTTGCTGTGTCAAAAACACAGTAAATGATATGAGAGGCATAAGTGCATTTATGTTCTTAAGTCTCACCAGGCACTGGACTGAGACCACAAGCGTTTCAGTCTCTTCAACAGCTGGCTGGACTGGCGTCGACAGTGTGTTTAAAATGCAGACAAGGCCAGTAAACTTCCCCCTAATAACACTGCACAGTTCAGTCAAAGGCGGTGCATTGCATATTCCCTTTCATCTCTGCAGCGCCTCTGAGACAGAGACAGGAGTGGGTTTTGAAAGAAGGGATAAGGGTTGCAGTCAGAGGGGGAGGAGGAGGAGGAGGAGGAAGGAGAGGGGGAGACAGCCAGGCTGAAATCTCATTTTTTTTGCCCCCAGGGGTGTTAGCTGCTGTTGCTGCTGTTCCCTTTTTCTCCCTTTGTCTGAGGACTGATTAACAGAAAGCAAGACTTAAAAGAGGGAATATGAATTCTGTGCGGCGACAAAAGCCAGCTCCGGTGTCTCCAAGGGCCACTTTAAACCCTTTCCCACCTGGGAATCCATTGTATTATGAGTTTAAACAGACTCAAAGTGATAGTCTTGAAATAGATTTTAAATTATTTGAGACTAGAAGTTCATTTTAAATGTTGAAATCTGGTTAATGGTGTGACTACACATCATCGTTTTGTGTGGATGAATGATTCTTAAAGTTATGTAACCTTAAAAATCAATCAACAGCTGAAACTAAAGGGGGGCCAGGACGCATCAGAATTCACACACAATTTACGATGGTCGGTTTTGTAACATTAAAAAACATTGTTCAGCGACATGTGTGCTGTCGTTGCATTTGTTCTGCTGCCATCGTGTGGCGAAAGAAAATAACGCAACAATTAAATAATATTTCGATATTTGTTGAAAGCTTTAGTGTGTGTCTGTTACACTAGTTATCCACCCCACTGTGTTTAGGCTTTGCACATTTTTTCATAATTTTACATTAGGATAAAGCTCATGTAAAATAATTATCTGCTCTATAGAAAAAATTAAAAATAACTGATCCCCCTTGGGGCTAAATTCCATGACCACTAATGCATTTAAATTCAGCAATGCAGCAGATCATATTCTGTGGTCGATGCTGCTCTGATGCTGCCTGTGTTGTGGTCAGTGTAGTAGAGAGGATGACTGACCACAGCTGGAGGATCAACTTCCACATTTCCTTCAAATATTCAAAATAAATTGGCTAAATATCCGATGAGCCAGACATTTGCTCCTAAACTGACCTGATTTTAAAAGACATAAGACATAAACCATTGTCTAAAACCATGATTAACTAGCAAAAAATAAGAAGAATAATATAAAAAACCAAACATAATTATGATTAAAGTACAGCACAGTTGCAAATGGTTAAGAGCAGTAATCTGTAAATCATTAACTCATTTGGTCTTTGAAATCTGCCCTCATCACTTTCTCTGAAAGTGACACATGGAATAATTTTATTTTTTAAGATTTTGGAAAGAATAATAATGTTGCTTATATATCATATAAGTCTAACCTGACATCAGATATTAATGACGATGAAAGTGGTTTCACTGCAGGTGGTGACCCAGCCAAGGACCGGGAGGAGGAAGACAATAGGAGGCATTGACTTTGAAAAGATGGCTGCCATTAGAGCTGGTGAGTAATCAGATTACAAGCATCAATCAGTGAGCTGCAAACATGTCAAATCCATATGATATTTGGTTGCGTGGTGAAAATCGGAAAACTCTGATGTAATGCAAAAAAATTACGTCTCAAATGTAGATGTGGTACAAAGTGAAGACTGAACTGACATAGATTCACATCAAATGGATGGGTTATTCATAGATTTATGAAGCGTAGGAGGAACCAATGAGCTAAAAACTTGTGAAGTGAGTGGAGGAAGTCATGATTGACTCAGCCTGGTGTTGGCACAGGAGGTCACTTTAACACGGACAGAAATAACTCGCTTCCAGGCCGGAATAAGTGCGAGAGGGTGAAAGGTTCAGCTGTCACCGGGGCGGGAACAAGAAGGAACCCAGATCACAACAGGGACCTAAACACATTTGACAACAGACAGGACGGGGGAACTGGGAACTGATCACCTCTGTGAGTACAGATTTGTATTCTTTAATGAGCATTACCATGTGATCTCCAGTGCTCTTACAGAAACTGATCATTTTAGCACTTTTAAACATTTAATGCTTTCATGGATTTTAAGCAAACCTCTTCACTGCTGCTTTTAAGTGATGTCATTTTAAGTCCCTTTTAGAGTCCCACTCACATACACGGTAATTTGTAGCTGCTATACTTGACCTAAATCTTCATATCTGTATCATTGGGAGTCGGGTTTTCGTCCTGCTTCACACCAGCAGTGCATTTATAACTTGACCACATGGGAGCTGTTACCCAATATTGACCGTCCACACAGAATAGAATTGTTGTGGATGTCAGCTAAAAGAAGCATATATTACTAAAATCAGTCTAGTCTTTCATTTGGTCTATTACTAGAAGAGAAGCACAGGAACCACTGCATCTGATCTCTGCAGATGAAAAGAGGCAATCACTTGGAGGTTTCACTGAAGGTCCTTCTGACCAATCCAAGGACAATCTGAACGTCTCTGTCAAAGCCATCTCTGCTCTCTTCCTGTCGAAGGCGGCACCTCCGGAACCGACAGGCAGGCTTTTACAACCTGAAAATATCTGATCTCTAGATTTTGTGTTCTCCTGAGTGTGCCAACTCCCTGCTCAAAACTACAATACCATGAATTACATTAAAGACATATAATTACAAGAATTTTGAGGATTTTTACTTCATTTACAAACTGATTATTCTTTCCAGACACAGGATCGGTTACTTCAATCTGGGAGAACATTTAAACTGATCAAGGTAGGAGAGAATTTCAGATACAGAGTGCACGTGATTACAACGGTAATACAACACAAACTCAGTTGTGCCCAGACGAAGAGAATGCATTTTTAAACTGTATTTTAGGTTTGTGTGTGGTTGCCTAATCCAATTGGAGCCCAGTTAACCCACTGACTCACCTTGCACGTAAAAACAAACAAAAACAAAAACACAACATGCATGAAGGTAACAGTCAGTGTCAGTGCCTGCTTAGAGGATCTATTTTAAGAACGCCGTTTTGTTCTTCAAAGATGGCAGAGGATTCCCAACAGACATCAGATGACTCTCACCCACCTGTTTCAAGCAGACACCGGCTGGACGACAGCTCTGACTCACACTTCCAGCCTGTGACGGCCCAGGCTGAGAAAGGAAAACTACATCAGCAGAGGCAGAAATGTGAGCTGAGAAGGCTCCTGAAGCATACCCACCCAGAGCTGAAGCGGCTGGATGATGTTTTGGACGAGGAGCTGGCTGAGGTTTTGAGCTCCAACACTGGTGGTGCCACTGGCGAAAGTGGATACGAGGGAGAGGTCCTGTCCAGACGCCTGATATTTGAGAACTGTGCTCCGACAGATGCATGTTTTGCTCACAAGCCGACGGTGGAAAGAAGTGAAAACAGCAAAAATTGTGAGATGCAAGAAGGAGAAAGTATGAAACATACCGAGGAGGATGACACGAGAATTGACGTTCAAGCCGTGAGGAGGATTTTTGAGGGTCAGTCTGTGAGCACGTTGAGGCAAAACGCAGAAAAATCGCACAGTGAAGTGTCTGTATTTAAGGAACAAAGAGGGAAAGTCGAAAAATCAAAAGAGGAGAGCAAAATTAAGAACTTTCAGAAAAGAAACGCAGCTCTTGAGCTAAAAGGCCCGCTGCACCCCCACAGCCCTAGCCAGAAATGCTCTGACACAGATGGAAGCCTCTATGACGATGACACAAGTCTTTTGAATCTAGAAGTAGAGGACAAAATCAAAACGAGTGCAGCTCTTTTCAAGAACAACCCATTTATTACAGCTAACATAGAAACGGAATCAAAATCCCATAATGCAACAGGTGACAGCAGGGAGCATCAAGAATGCTTGAGAGCTAATGTCAAGAAAAGAACCCATTTGTTTGAATCGCTGCCGTTTGATCAGATCAGGCATCAGAACAAGGACGAGGTTGAAGCGATGGTGGAGACCATCAAAGGAACACTGAATTGTCTCCATCAAGCTCACGTCATGCATTCAGGCGGCTCCATCGTTGAAGTCAGTGAAACAATGATAGCTAAAAAGGCCAAATTCACAATGACAGATGTTGGGCCCGTGATAAAATATGATGAGGTGGCTGAAGGTGGAGCGCAAAACTTTATCCTGCAGCTGGTACCACGTGCACACCTAAAGCCTCGGATCACTTATCTGAAAGAGGATAAGAAAGGGAGAATTGAGACCACAATAGTGAATGTGGGATTTCACCAGGAAACAGAGTGTAAAACTGCCCAGCTGGTTCAGGTCGTGGAGGATATTCTCCATCAAGATAACTCCCTGAGGAAAGGCGTAATAATCCAGGAGGATCAGGAAGCGTGGCCTGAGGTCATGGTTTACTCCCTATACAAGTACTTTGATGAAGAAGATGTGAAACGTTACCTTCCTCCACAGATTAGAGAGCATGAGGAACAGCAGTCAGAGAGTGGAATTCGAGAGCCAAGTAAAGGAGAAGCTGAGTCACTGACGAGCTCCAGTAAAAATGCTCCCAAAGACCAAACCCTCGCAGCATCGATAAGGCCTGAAAACACAGCAACGGGTAACGTTAAACTGTTTAAAACTTTCATCGAAAAAGGAGATTTCGAGCATTTAAAAGGGTTTCATGCTGACTCAACAGCGGAGGAATTCCCGTCTGTCAATAATGTGGCCTCAGAGTTTCCTCCTGCACAGATGGACAACCACGCAGGAATGTCAGAGTGGGTCCCAGTGGATGTGGAAAAACTAAAGAAAATGTTCTCTGGAGATCAAAGTCCAACCCAGCTGAAGCAGAAGGAAGGTCAGACTCCAGCCCAAAGGACTGCAGGTATGTCTGCAGGTCAAAACATGAACCCGTCTTCCACTGATAGCAGCTCTGGGATGTTCTCCCAGCAGACACTGAAAGAAAACTCTACAGCTACATCATCGCAAACGTGCGCTCATCTCCAGACTCAGGATGATCATGTGATCCACAAAGCTGAATTAGTTGAAGTTGTAGCTGACTGTGATGAGATTTCTAACCTCCAGCTTGCAATAAACGCCCTCCAACAAGCAACTGCTGAGGCCAAAACATTACAGGAAAAGCAGAAATCTTTTGTTCGAGAAGTTACAAGACAAAAGATCGACATCAAACCATCAAGAGAAACATTACCCAAAGAAAACAAAGATAATGATGATCTATTCACATCCTTCCATCTCCCTGCTGAATATAATTTGGATTTTTCGCACAAAAATACAGAAGAAAATCCTAAAGGCACAGAGACTGAAGCACGTGCTGAGTCTTGCAGCGGAATGGGTCAAGATCGCAGTTCTGGATGTGAGAGTAGTTCAGAAACAGCAGCAGCAGAGCAGGAGGGTGAGGAGGTTTTTCAGGGTAAACTTCAGGCAGCTTTGGAGTCTCTGGAGAGATCTAACATTAATGTCACCAGAGGAGATTTCAAAGCAGCTATGATATACAGAAACTCATCAAAAAATCACCAAAAACCTGTAGATGCTTGCCCTCAGGCACCCACAGAGAAAGGGGTTTGTCCCTTTTCTGAACCTAAATCAGCTCAAATACGACTGCGACAAGAGAACACAGACACGTCGAGGCATGAAAGTGCTAAGAAACGTGAATCTGTTGGTCCAAAACCGACAATCCCACCAAAACCAGAGCATCTGAAAGAGAAACGAGACATTCGGCCAAGCAGCAAGAGTCTAAATGAGGAAACAAATGAAGAAAAACTCAACCGTATTGCTAATTTAAAACCTGGTCCAGTAATTCTTCAGACAAACCAGCTCAAAGAAGAACAGAGGCAACAGGTCAAAGGTTCAATCGGCAGTATGGAAACCGACACAAAAGAAGAGAAACTCAAAAATGGACAACAGAATTTTATGGTACCTGAAAAAAAAAAACAGGATTCATCAGTCGACGACAGTATGACTGAAGCAAACAAACCAGGTGTACATTTCTATGAAGAATGTCAGAAAATGGACAAAAACTCATTCAGGAATGGGCCAATAAAGCCAAAACGAGTAAAAATTGCCCACCCTGAACATAACAGCCCAAAAAAAAACATCGGTGATACAGATTCTCCCATTCTTAAAGGAATATCGGTTAATAATTCCAGTGTTGCTGCAGATGCTGAAGGAAAAGACACAAACAAGAAATCAGTGAACCAGGGAAGTAAAGTGGAGATGAGGGAAAAGAAAAGACGGTCTGAGACAGAGGCTGAACGCCGGCAGCGTCTTTCAATCCACATGGATGAGATCGTCAAAGGCAACATAACAGCAGCCATGGAGATTTTCAACAACCTGCGAAAGCAGGAGGAGCTGCAGAGCATTCTCAGTCGAGTTGAAGAGATCGAAAAGGACACCAGCAGGGTGGACGTCCGGTCTCTGCGGGGGATATTCGAGAATGTCCCAGACTGGGTCGTCAGCTCAGACAGAAAAAAGCCAAACAAGGTGAAAGAAGACAAACAGGAGGAGAGGACGCCTTTAACCCCTGACAGCGCTAAAAACAAACTCTCCATGGCACATGTGTTTGGAAACCTGGAGAGAGCTAGTGAGGAAATCCTGAATCTAAAAGAACAGACTTTAGCCAGGCTCTTGGACATCGAAGAAGCCATAAAGAAAGCTCTTTATTCTGTGTCAACCTTGAAATCAGAGTCAGACATCGCTGGTTTATCTAGCCTGTTCAAAGAGTCATTCGGCAAAGTCCAAGGTTCTCCACCCTCAGCTAACATTAGCAAAATTAGCATTGGCTCATGCAGAGCAAAGCCTGTTTTGAATTGGGAAAGCCCTGCAGAAGGAAGCACATCTCTGCCAAGGATTCAGGCTGCAATCACTGGAGAAGCCTCTGCAAAACATCAGACAAGTTCTTCAACTTCACCTGCCTTCATCTCTATCCAGTCTGCTGCCAGACCGCTGGATAAAGCAGAGAGTCCTCCACCTCAGACCAAATGCTGCCCAACATGCCAGCAAAATCTGAAACCAGAGGAGAAATTCCTGACAACAGCAACTCTCACGTGCAATGGAGGGACGAGGGGAGGCCAGAAAGAGCCCTGCCACAAGCCCAAAAGAGAGCTCAGTGTGCTGGAGGTTCAGACGGACCACAAGGGAAACACCATCACAGTCACCGAGAGGACTGATCCTACTGGAAACAGGGTTTACTCGTCCAGAAATTCCACTGTCATCACCGCGCCTCCAGAAGCATCCACGGGTTAGGCAGAGCTCTGTGCTCCCATGTACCAAGTCCAGAGATGAGCAGTTTGATCAACCATTTTGTTTGTTTAGGTCAAGTTTGTTTAAATTTGTAAGGTGATGTTTCAGGATGTATTTTATTTTGAAATGAAAATATAGATTATTGCTTTTCATTTATATTTTTTGAAAAGGTGTTTTAAAACTTTGTTCTTGTTCCAGTTCCAACCAGCTTGTCAAGAGATGTGCTCTGCATGTTTGAAGCCAGTTTGTCCAATGGAAAGGATAACCACAAACAAATGTATATTTCATAAAGCCTGCTTCAGATGTAAACGGTGCAGGAAAAAACTGAGGTGAGACATTAAAATATCCTTTAAAATTTGCAGAATCATTTATCATTAAATTCTTGATTAATTACAAAGTTTGCTTAAAATTGGAAATCACACTTAAATATAAGAAAATGTTCATTTCTCAATCAACAATCATAACATAAAGGCCATGCATCATACAGGTTTAATTAACTTGAGGATAATGTGTATCGTGTGACTCCATGTCACCAGTATGTTGACACATTAACAGAAGAGTTTAATTTAATTAAGAGTACAATACTGTGAGAAAACTGTTAAGTTCTAAAGTTTCACCCGCACTTCATCTTTTAAGGAATAAAAATGTTGTTACTGACCGACTGTTCATTCTTAGCGTGTCCAATTACACACTATTACACAGGGAATTCTACTGTTTATTTCACTACCAACAACTGTTTTTAGACGAAAAGAGAATTATGATGAAGGCTTTGGATATGCTCAGCACAAGAACCGGTGACTTCCAAAGATAACAGCTGCTAGTATCCAGCTAGACACATAAATAACCTGTGGGACAGTAAGTATCACATGGCTTATCTTTACAGTGCTGGGTCTTTAGATAATTGCCTTGGTTACAATGTTGTGTTTTGGTTCTCAGCCAGAGGCAACTTGTTGCACTCCAACTGTTGTAAAGATTTTATAATTGGTTATTAATTGGTTTAAATTGTTTTACACTCATTAGCAATTTCTAACTTGAAAATGTAAAAAAAAAAAAGACATTTTATCACAAGGCGTTGGCTCCACGCAAAACAAAGCTGACTTGCTGTTTGTCTTTTCCATGAGCAAATGGGCCAGGTGATACTACAGAAAAATAGAATAATAATTAAAAAAAATAGAATGTCACATTTCAGCTTTTTTTTAAACTTAAATTCATCATCTCATTAAAATATTATTCTTTTTAATCAAATTCAAATGATCTGACTAAATTTTGACTTTCTGAATTTTCTTTGACAATACATTTATAGTTTTAGCATGTTGAAATCCGAATACTGATTATATGTTGCTCTTTGTCCTCATTTCCCGTCTGTCCACGTACTTTTACCTTTGCTTTGTCAGACAGAAGAACAAAAAAATATATATATTGTTTTTAACACAGCTGCTGTCATATATTAGCAGCAAGCCCTGAATGCGCGATGTAACGCTCTGTTATTATTTTTTATTATTCTTTTCCGCAGCTGGTTTGTTTGTTGCTAATTTTCTTTTCTTTAATTTACTCACCATTTTAACTTAATGCTGTCGTCCTCAGCGCTCCTTTTAAATCCTATTTTATGTTATTGTCATTTAGGCTTTTCTATGCTACCGCTGAAGAGCGCAGCTACTAATCACACACAGGTGTGCTCATGGGTGGCGCTGGGGGTGGGGGGTGGGGGGTGGAGGCCTCCACCTCCACCACCCCCAAGAATGCTCAACCAATTTTTGTTTTTGTTTTTTTGTTGTTTTTTTTTAGCCTGTTAGCAAATAAACTATTCTTTGTTAAAATATATGACATTATTTGGTCATCACTGGCGACATTAGTTACAATCTATATATCTATAGATACAGAGATTAACAAACGCACAGTAAATCATGTATTTTCAAACGTCCTATCGGCGATTACATTAATTACGGCCCCTGAACGCGTCACCTGACATGCTGAGCCTATCGTTTGCTCCTTGGTACACTCCCCTTGTGTTTATCCTATTATATTCAGTTAAAACCTGTCTAATGTGGTAATAATTTCCACAATAAAAAGTGCTTGGAAATTTAACGGTTCTGACTACATGTTTCTTTAAAAATAAATACTTTTTTTCAAAAATAAAAACTTGATTTATGACTTAAAGGTGTGGTAAAAGAAACGGTTGCTATAAATGTCAATACAAAAAAAAAAAAAAAAAAATCAACAAATATCCAGTAACCATCTTCTTAATGGGAAGATGTGAAAGGTTCAATACAAAAAAAGTTGGAGGTTATGGTTTCATTTAAATTAGACTTTCAAGAGATTATCCATGGCAGAATCGTCCTTTGCAGGTTCAGCTTTTGTTTTCCTAAAATATATAGAGCAGAATTATTTCAGATCTGAATTTACTGCTGCATCTTTCACACAGTCTCTCTTTGTCATGTGTTAACTTGCACTCACTCTGCTTCAGTGTTGTCTTGAAGTTCAACATTAAGTGTTTCGGGCAGCAGCAGACACAAGCAACTTGCAGTAAGCGGAACAATGCCGTATATAAGCATGGGGATCTTGTGGTGGTAGACCTCCAGGAGTCTGATCAGGGGGGTGACCGTGCCCGCCACACGACCACACATCGAATTTAGACCCACACCGTTCTGCCTGCAAGAACAGAAAATGAATTTTACCTTCACTGTCTTTTGCTTCAAATGAAAGATAATTTCATACAATTACAGGTATAAAATTACCCCCAAGGTGACCTTACCTTAATGTGGTCGGGTAAAGTTCTGGAGTATAAACATAAGCTGTGCTGAAAGAGGCCGCGACGAAATATTTCCCAAGTACAGCGATGACGGTAACCACCAGAGGAAAGTCTGAAAAGCGAATGAAACAAATCCACGTTAAGCGGAGTCAGGCTTGACACACTTAATCTATAATACTTATATAATTCTCAGAACATTTTTAAAGTTAGTATATGAAACTCAGTACCTTTTGGAATTGCAAGGATGGAAAGACAAGCAACACCCCCCAAAAACAGAAAGCCTGCTTGACTTAGTCTCCTCCCCAAACGCTGAGCGACAACAAAATTGCTCAGGATCCCAGGAATTTCCACGGCACCAAAAATGAACTGAGTGAGGAAGATGTTCAGGCCGAAGCTGCCAACATTCAGACTCAGGCCATAATAGAGCACACTTGATGAAAACCTGGCGTCACATTTGAAGAAACAGTTAGGGGATCCTGAGCAGCACACTTTAGGTTGAAACATTCAAATATACCAAGTGTAGCCCAGCAATGTTGTGAAATCAAGCTGTTGACCATGAGAAGGGTTTTTTTTTTTTGTTTCTTCCAAACAAACAAACCTACCAGATAAATCCCATTATAAGTGTACGATTTCTTAAATAGGGTGTGGTAAAGATGTCCAGCACGCTCTCTTTCTTGCCTGTTGCTTTGATTTCCAACTAAACAAAACAAAAGAAGAAAAATGAATTTGTAATAAGTTAAAAACGGCATACAGTCGGCTTTTTTTCCCATTCTTCTACTGAACTGTTGGCTGCGACTACAGACCTTATCTAACAGATTCTGGGGTATCTTCCTCCTGTTCAGCCTGGCTGCCCTCAGAAGCTCCTTTTGGACCTCCTCTTTTTTGCCCTGAATCATTAACCAGCGAGCAGACTCTGGGAGAAGCCTGGATGAAAAACAGATCCAGAATTAGTTACTTTCATAGCATTTCTGTCAAGACTTGTCTTACTATCTCCAGAGGATGCTGACCAGTAATACATTCCCACGAGTAGAATCAGAGGGCTGAAGCAGACAAGTTGCAGGGTCCTCCAATTGCTGATCAAATAAGCAATCCCAGGCAGCAGCATCAGTCCAACAGGGAAGGAAAGCAGGATCATCGTCGTTAAAAAGGCTGAGTGTGACGGACCAGTCCACTCTATGCCTGCATATTAGATTATACTAAATTACCATCGCTTGCAAGGACAGATTTTGTTTCACTTTCAGTTCAACAGTAACCACAGTCCTGTCCGCAGGGACGCTGTAAGCAGTCAGAGATTTCTCTACTTAAATTTGAAATTTGTGGAGTCATGAACTTACCTATCACAGTTGCTTGCATTACAAGCACTCCTGTAACCCCACAGAAAAATTTCACGATCATGTAAACATAAATGTTGGGCGAGAAGGCCGTACCCACACCACACAGGAACAGACCAAAGAGGCTGAGTATGGTGGCAAAACGTCGCCCAAACCTAAGAAATATGACAGAAAACACACAAAAATAAATAAATGAAAACAATCGCTTTTTAAAAACACGAGTCAACAATATCCAATATATGAGCGCTGTCATCTTGTGCTGAGCACCATTAGCTTCATGGAGCCAGAGATGTCAGTGGTGAATAAAGATTAATTTACCATATTAATATAGTATCAAATAGCAAATCAAAAATGAACTGATTTGACAAATGTAAGATAAACAGACAGTAAATTGTATGTTTACTAAATCCTAACTGCCATATTCCCCTCAAATTTCCTGACTTTTATTTTGAAAGATTGTATCTATTGCTATCATTTGAAAGAATATAGGTTCCACTGTAACTTTCTTAGATTAGATGAGACTGAAGTAATGGCCAGTTCCCCTCACACATTACACTTTATGTGAATCCAACTGTTTCCCCAGTTTTGAAATAATTTCACACCCTCAACCAATGTTTTTGAAGTGTACCTGTCAGAAATCCCCCCAAACAAAAGGCATCCGATCAGACAGCCTGCCATAAACATGGACTGTGATGCCTCAATGTAACCATTTTTTTCACAGACAAGATCCATCTGGGCAATGGAAATAGTAGTTAGAAAATAAGATTGTACACAGTATCAAAGAATGACAGGCAGAGTACTGAGGGAAGATATGAGAGTGTCCTCATTTACCTCTGTCACAATACTGGAAAATTCAAAAGGTGCCTTATAGTCCCATCCATGTATGCATTGACTTGTAGTGTTAATCCTGTAATTTTCAATGGTCTCCAAATCCCAATCCACAGGTGTGAACATTGTACATCTTTCAAACTGCCCATGCTTGTTAACAGGCAGGGTGAGAATTCTTTGTCTCTCCTGCGTCAGGTTGGGTGCACGCTCCAGGATCCAGTCGGTGTTGCAGTGATGTGGGAAGCTCAAGCCTGTAAACACCTGACCAATCACGTTAAAGGCAGAGAATATGCTGGGAATGCACAGCGCCAGCAGCAACCACTTCTGAAAAAAACCAAACTCTCCAGCCTCTTTCAAAACCTGTCCAAAAGTACTCATGTTGACACGTGGATGGATTTCCTGCTCTTCCACATTGAAAGGAAGCGTTGGTCACAAGCATCAAGTTCACATGCCGTGGATCTGCCACAAAAGGGTAATAAGGTTGACGTTGCAAATTAATATTTAACTTTCCAACAGTCTAAGCTTGTCTATAATCCGATAACCTCACTACGCTTACTATGCACTTTACACTGCAATCTATTATGCAGCAAGCAAACATCTTCCTACAGGCTGTACACTACAAATGTCTAACGAATGTCAGTAAAAATGATGCCTGCTGTGCCCTTTTGGACTTTTTGTCAGCTTTTTTTTTGCAGTATGATTTACTTTCCACAGCCCGACATTTTTGTAGTTACTGGATTATTAACTAGAAAATCTGCTGATGATTGTCTCTGTTGTTACGGAGGGTGAGATAAGCCTGGGTAGCATGTCTTGAAAGCCATGTTTTTCAAGAAATTAAGCTTTGAGAACTGACTCAAAGTCCAACTTAATGTGTTTTTCAGTGGATCTACCGTATTCTTTAAACTCTTGTTTTGTTCTCTATAATCCAACAGCAAGGATATAAAAAATGCAAATGTTTGGCCTTCACATTCATAAATAATTCAACTCCCAGCAGAGGCTGTGTTACATTTGTCCTCAGATGGTGAAAGCTCAGCAGAATGTGTCTCCGGTGTCAGCTGACATCAGCTCCTATCGGTTAAAGATGATTAACAAAGTCAGAGTGATCAACAATAAATAGCAGTATTGCCTCCTCACCCTTGTACCTTAATTACTGCACTCTCCAAGGTCTTTGATCATCAAAGATCTTTCCCAGGCTCTTCACTGGCTTCTCTGTGATAGATGGATGCAGTTTTAGTCTATACTAGACATTCAGGAATAGTTTTCTAGAGAATGTTCTCTGTCGGTCCAGCTTTTTATCTCCAGGAAGTGAATGAACGATGATATGATAGTACAATGGTCCCTCATTTATCGCGAGGGTTACGTTCTGAAAATCCCCCGCGATAAACGAAATCCGCGAAATAGAAACCTGCTTGCTATTCAAATACGGTACATGTTACCGTCTCATAATCCCTCCCCACGATCTTTATAAACGCACACAGCGCGGACGCAGCCGATAAATTGCCAGACGACAGAAATCAGTCCGGACCGCGACGCACCGCCCCCGGTATGAACCCGCCGCACCCGTAAAATACAGGACATTTGGTCATGGAGAAAATTTGCAAACGTAAATTTGGCAAGCTGGACAGAGACGAGGCGTGGAAACTGTTCTCGTTGGTCAATCCGTTAGCCAATCGGGATGCAGAACACAATGTACTTTTTTTTAAAAAGCATTTAAAAATAACTGCACTAAAAAAATTCGCGAAACAGCGAAGCCGCGAAAAGTGAACCGCGTTATAGCGAGGGTTCACTGTAATTTGGCAGTGTTTTCTGTCTGTGTTTTCATTCAAATTCACCTAACTTCAGCCTGGTCCTGCAACTCAACATTGAGTTTTTCCCGCAGTAGCAAACACAAACCTCCGACAATGACATGGCAATGGTGTATCAGCCATGTACCGGCGTGTCTGCCGGCCTGCAGCCTACTACAGATATTAGCTTAGTGACGCTACGCTACAAGCTTCTTGCTGTGTCAAACAGTAAAGCTGAGTTCATATTATCCAGTTGTGCTGCACTTGGGCCCTTCCATGAACTGTGACAGGTCTGGTAGACCTGTCACAGTTCAAAGAATCTTGCTTCTTATTAGAGAGAGATCTTCAGTTCTAACTAACTTGGTGAGAGTTGAGTCTATTTGTGATGCAACTGGCTACTTCTCAAAGACCTGAATGGTTTTCTGGAGGTGGGAGAGTCATAATAGTTGTGATTGAGAGTCATCAGCATATCAAAGGCCGACAGACACTTGATGGGAGTGCATATCCGGCCAGGGTCACATAGACCAGGAGAAAGTGCAGTTGATTTTGCCCAGGTGTGAATGGGTTTGGGGATATCTACTCATCACACTATTGTAGGTGGAAGAAAGGATATGCATGAGATCCCTGCCCCCAGGTTGCTTACAGATGGCTGTTCTACCCTGAGATGGATGGCTTGTTTTTATCTCTTTTCAAACAACTGTCTTCTCTGACTAAGACTTTCCAATTGCTTCCTTATCTGTTCATTCTTTGTCCTTTTTTTGGAAGCACACTACTGATAAAAATAGCAATGAAATAATTTTGTAGTATGTAGTGGAATTATAAGCAGATACAACACCCACAGGGCTATCTGGTGATAAAATATTTCATTATAAAACAGTACAGTTAGATATTTATCAAGAGACATGTTTTCCTGAATAACTTTTCCAAAAGCACTGATGTGTCATCAAAGTAGAGAGTGAGATAAAAAAAAAAACCTGAGTAAATTAATATTTTACCAACCACAACTTAATACACATTGCTCAACAGTTGTCCTAACAGAAGTCATTGTGAACCTTTGAAAGTGAACTTTATTCTTCCCTCCCAACATACTACAATACAATTAACTACAATAAAAGAAATCTTACTTCAATTTTTAACTGCTTATTTTAAAGCACATGTAAGCAAAAAAGTCAATAAATCACCAAAATGCACCAGTGAAGTGAAAGTGTCCCTAGTGGATCAGATAAAGATATCTTGATCACATGTACTGTATTCTTTTTAATGACCCTATAAAGGGCTAATTTAAGAGCGATATCCCTTCATTGATAATTCTTCGACTGCTTTTCTCTTCATGGGATGATGATCTGATAAGCATATATTTTAAAAAAAGTGTAGCTGACAATGTTGAGACGATAACGTACATTTACATACGCTGACATGATTGTAGACGTGTGAATGTAGTGTCTAATAATAAAACGCCCTTCATGTTTAAAATGCTCTCCAACATTTTGACTGTAAATGCAATTGATAAGACCAAGATTAAATCAGAAAAGAAAAAACACTGTATGCTCATTTGTTAAGAACCAGTCAGGCAGGACTTGAATGTGGAATAATGTTGATTGAAACAAAATGGAAAGCACGTACAAATCCTACTGTGCAAATATGATAAAATGTCAAACAGGAATACAATCACATATCTTACATGTTTTGATTCAAATGTTTAGATGTAATTTTCAGTTTCAGAATAGGAATAATGTTTTTTTTTTCAAAGTGTTCAGAGCGTAAATGTTTGCATTCATTCCCGATCAGAATTGCACATCTGTGGTTCCATCTTCAGGTTTTCTAGAAATAAAAAAACAACTATTTGTCTACAATTCATTTATCCTGGTTCTATTCCAGTGTTTACATTAAATAGTTATTGACTCACTTCACTGCAACGCATTCCTGAAGTTCGCGGTTCTTGGTTTCAGGCAGGAGCAAACACAAACCTCCCGCAACAATAGGGAATATGCCACATATCACCATGGGTATGCTGGGGTGGTAGACATCCAGAAGACCCACCTGTGGAGCCAGGATTCCCCCCACACAAGCGAACATCAGGCCTACACCCACACCGTTCTGCCTGCATGATGGAATGATTTTAATTAAGAAAAATGGCTGATATTCACCTGTGTGAACCACATCTGAGGTTTATAATGATCTGTATAGGACTTCATTTGTTTAAAAAAAAAAAAAATCAATATTACCTGACACTGGTTGGATAGAGCTCTGCTGTGTAGAAGGCTATGATGTTTAATGCAGATGTGATGCAATATTTTCCAATTACAGCCACAACTGTGACCACCACAGGAAGGTCTGGTGAGACAATGGGAATGTAACGGTTTCATTCAACACTGCCGCTTTCAAACATGCTAAAAAAAAAAAAAAAAAACCCCAAAGGACAGTAAATATGTTGGTGACAACATGAATTACAATTAATGACAATAAACACATTTTTTTAATACTGTGTCACATAAGGCTACCTCACATTCTGTGTGATATGTCTGAAAGTGCAAAATTCGACTGAATATAATGTTGTTAATAAAAAGAGCTGTACATTACCTTCTGGAATAGCCAGGATCAAAAGACAAGCAGCACCAGCCAAAACTAGAAAGCCTATTTGACTTATCCTCCTTCCCAAGCATTGACTTATAAGGTAACTAAATAGAAATGCTGGAATTTCAATGGAACCAAAGATGACCTGTGTTACGTAGATATTTGAACCAAAACTTCCAACATTCAAGGTCAGGGAATAATAGACCATTTGGATTGAAAACCTAGAAAAAGTTTGGGAAAAACAGAAATCGTAATACAATTACCACAAGACAAAAAAGCAACTTTGAGACTGGTTGCTAATATTATTAATTATAATATTATATTAATAATATATTATTTGCTGTGCACATATTACAATACTTTTAGTGAAAAAAAGCTGTTATTTTCCATTTTCACAAAGAAAATACACACCGGATAAATCCCAAAATGAGTACGCGTTTTCTTAAACGTGATATCTTGATGAGGTCCAACAGATTATCTCTTTTCAAGGGAGCCTCCATCTCCAGCTACACAGAACAAAGCAATCAGGGGTGATTTGAGACTTCAGTGTGTTCAAAAATGAATCCTAAACTGCTGACCTCTTCCAACAGAGTCTCTGGTATCTTCCTCTTGTTGATCCTGGCTGCCCTCTGGAGCTCTTTTCTTGCTGCCTCCATCTTGCCCTGAGTGAGGAGCCAGCGGGCTGATTCTGGAAGAAGCCTGACATACAAAATACAACAAAAAAGGTCACATTTAAACTATAATTTTTGACTGGTTGATTGGACTATTGTATTATGATCCAGGAAGCTGCTGACCAGAAGTATAGTCCCACCAGAAGACCTGGGCTGAGGATGACCAGCTGCATGGTCCTCCAGTTAGGTAACAAGTAGGCAATACCAGGAATCAAAACCATTGCCATAGTACCAACTAAAGCAATCATTGTTGTAGAAAGAGCAGCCTTTGAGGGATCAGTCCATTCCACCGCTGTAAAACAGATAAGGATTTAGTGAGACTTCTACTTGTGACTGTGTCCAGTAAAATGTTCCTATGTATGATTTTACTGACACCAAAAATCATTCATAGGAACATTTTACTGTTTGGGTTGATTACAGAAGGAATTAGACCTTGCAATCAAAACATGGAAAAATACCTACCTAACACACATAAAATACTCACAAGGACCTCAGTGCTGCCATAAAAGAATCTGAAGACCATGCTAACATAGATATTCGGTGAAAGAGCACTACCAACTCCACTCAACAGCAGGACCGACATTACAAGCAGGA
>BJFM01003142.1:65339-87424 GCA_016586285.1 Arothron firmamentum | reverse complement strand
TATATATAATTTTTTTTTTTTTTTTTCTCTACATCAGAACCAGATGTAAGGCAGAGCTGGTCATGTCTAGCAATGACTGTGGCTTCTCCAGTCCTGACTCTGCATTTGCATAATGGAATTATGGGCTCAACCATGCTATGTCTTTAGTGGACCATTAGGCAGGCCTTTACTGGATTGTAATTAGTGGCTTATGCCCTTCACCTTCATTAGCATGCAAATGAAAATTCTGAGCACCGAGAAATATTTGGCACATTGGGAGAAAAATGCCAAAGTGATTAACAGGCAATCTGTAGGGGAATTGTCTATTTCTATCTATCAGAGTACGGAGCACTTGAAATTAGACTTTGCAAAGTCCTGGCAGATAGAACCCAACAAGCAGCTGTTGAAATTCATTTTGATGACATTCTGGGTTGGTGAGGTTGACCACAAAAAAGGTCTGCACGGTTAAATAAAGACAGATTCTGATTCGCCTCAACGTCACAAAACACCCACATTTAAATACACTGAGAGAGACACAGAGACACAGAGAGATAGAGGCTTCCATTCTAACATATTAACTGGACACAAAGCAGCTGAACTCCTGACTATCTACTCCAATTTGCAAGTCCAATGGAACTTTAATGTTGCTTATCATATATTCAGCTGAACTTACAAGACATGTCCATCTGCTTTCCACCTGAAAGCCTTGGTCCATTTCTACGCAGGACCTCTAACCTGCTGTGTGCTCAGTTTAGGATGAGTCATTTTAAATAACCGTCACTGCAGTGTCACTTCCAGTGAAGACTCCAATGAGATGGCACCTCCAATGACAGGAAAGGAATTAAAATTACCTTCAATTTGAATTTTTTACTGGAGAAATGATTGTCTGTCTGTTAATAATAAAAGATAGGAGGAATTGATAACGGTGGCAAGAGACAGATTATCTGGAAAAGTGCACCTGTATCTGTTTATATACAGTATTTATTTATTTTTATGGTGGACAGCTACATTTCCACTGCAAAGATTTAAGTGTGCAGGTTTTTCCCGTCTTCGTCGCTGCAGTTGCTGCTTAGATGCAACCTTGAAAGTGTTTTCTAAATCGAACGCTGAGAAAGCAGGAGTTCCTCCTGACTGCAGACACACAGAAGAGAGGGATGTATAAACAGCCAGTGTGGACGTGCCTGATGTTCTCTACCTGAAAGAACAGGAACACAACGTGCTCCGCTGGGTTAGCTGAGACACATGCACAAGGATGAAGAGGCGAGTGGGAGAATCAGTGATGCGTCTTTGACTTTTCCACCATAAGGTGTGTAGGATGGATGTGATAGGTGCTACAACTGCGTTACCTTGATTTAACACAGCTTTGTGCTGTAGCTCTCTGAAAGATCCAGATCAGGAATCTTACTGAAAGGTTTGATCTATGATATCCTGTCATGGCTACCAAATGGATACACTTCTCTGGCACCTACCCCTTTTGTGATGTCTGTATATTTTCTTGTATATTGGACTTGTGCATATGCAATTTAGCTTTGTTCAATAGGGAAAAAGACTGTTTGGAGGTGTTGAAAGCATTGATTCTTTGATTTTTGTTTTCTTCATCTCTTTTTCATCTTTATTAATTATTTAAATTAGCACTAATTACGAAATGCACTCTTCTGTAAGCACCAAATTGTATCACTTTAGTGTATTCTTGTTTATTATGATATGACCAAACATTAAGTTGTCAAACAGAAAAATTTATGGAACACTTTTGGCCACATTCTTCATGTGACATGAATCAGACAGAATGGCGGTCACTTCTTTAGTTAAAAAAGAGACAAATAAAATTAGATATAAAATATTCACTGTGACTACTGATAAAAATTTATAGATGCTGACATCAGGAAAAAACTATTTTAATCTCCTTTAAAGGAAAGTTTATCCCCACTGCAGCTTTTTTTTTTTTTTTTTAGTTTTGTTCTCATTTTTTTAAATAATAACAAAAAACATGATTGCACAGAAATGAGGCCTCATGAATAATTCATGCAATCATGTCTTTTTTTCTTTAAGAAGGCTCTGTTGTTTCAGTAACCTGCCTCCACCTTCACACCGGCCCCTGTCTTATTAATCAACCCCCATCGATTTGGTGTTCAAAGTAATTAAAGCTGTGACATGTGCAGTTGATTCCAGGACATCTGTATGCGTTGTGAATACAAACGCGTGCTGTCTCTGCCAGTCGTTAACACATTCCTGTCGTGAATGTTGTGGTTTAATTCTCTGCCATATTTTCTGATGGCAGTTCTAAAATGTGTTTTCTTGGTTTTTCCTTTTTACCCTCACACCAAAAACAGGAACCAAAAGACACAGAAGAATTTCCCAACATTCTCAGTCAGAAACAGCACATTTGCTGGGAGTGCAAGTAAAACATTAGCACCAAAAGTTATTTTGTTGTATATTTTCACAGGTGTAAAGCTAAAAAGAATGCTCAGAAGAATTAAGGGAACATGGTAATCAGCATTCTGCATTTTTATCCCTTGAGCTGTAACAGCATATAAACTTTTCTTGTGTTTACTTATTTGTAAAAGGAATTTTGTCTGTTTTGTTTTGTAGTTTGATATGCAGATATGATGAAGCATCAATATACATGAAATGACATAATGGAGCTGGGGCTCCTTCACCATCATTTGAGTCCACAGCCAGCATACCATAGGGGTTTTCAAACTGGAAGACACTACCTCTCGGTGGGCGCAGTGTTACGACGGGGAGCCATTGGTGGTAATTTTACTTCTGGCCACCTTAAAAACATTGTTATTGCATAATATGTAGTTACAAAGGAGTGCACTTGTTAGGGGAGAGCTGTTTGTTGTAGATGTTTGTGGTTGATTCGCAGAGTTATTCCAAAGAATATTCCAAATCTAGCGAACCTTTGCATTTTTACAAAGTGAGAGCTGTGAGTGAGAGCAGGTGAGGTGGCTGAAAATAATTTTATGTCCACAAGGGGAAAAAAAGTTTGGGAGCTGAACGGCATCCAGCTGGCCATGGTGGGGCCAACTTTATACATTCCACTCAATACTCTGAAGGTTTGCCGGAAACAGCAAAGCAAGGAGATTGAAATGACAGTAGTTACTAAACATCTCAACAGTCCTTTGACTTCACAGATGTGCATAAGCCAGAGGTGCAGGAAGAGGGTGATATGCATCATGAAGCAGCCATTATCCAAAGGCAGACAGACCTGAGGGACAGAGCTTTTGTGTCATTTTCAATGGATAATTTTTTTCTTGTTTCTTGTCTCACTGCAAGACTCCAGCTGAGTTTATTTGCCTGCTTTATTTAACGGCCTTGAACATGTGATGCTAGTCTCCCTTCAGGTTGAACTCAATGAAAGCCTTGATCAAATTCAAATTAGCATCATTTTTCTGAAAAAGGCAAATAACCATTTCAGAGAGAGTTGAGTTTTCAGACAAATTGGAGATTTTTCTAGCAATGCAAGTGTGTTAGTTCTTAAAAGATAAACTAATTGTGTGCAGCTCAGGCCAGATCTTCATTCAGCATCCGTCATCCAGCAGGACCAGAATCTTTTCATTTGCAGCTTCAGATTTAAGACCAGAAGAAAGAGAGAAAAAAATCTAAGTGGGTTTCATGTATGGTAAGCTTCAAGTAAGCGGCTGCAGTAACCAACAGTACATACAGTATATTACATTGTATAAATCGCATAATGACATCATATAGACCGAAAGGTCGTTATCATTTGCTATCATGTCAAGGTTAAAGTCATTGTCACTATATCTGTGGGAAAAAAAGCAAAAATGTTGGTGGTCATGTTAATAGCTTAGCATGAAGAATAAACTTGTTTCAAAAGTACATTTAGAGTATAAATATAAATGAAGCAGGAACCCACAAACTTCCTCATGATGGAACTGAATGCTTTTTGTGTAACAAAGAGCAGTTTTTACATGAGCAGGTGCTGGTTGTGCCCACACACACTCTGCTTATTTTCCTCTTACTGTTGCTTCACCTCTGCTTGTAGCCACTAAAATAAACAACATCTTTCTTGTACTTGTCCCTGCCGCCAGCAGCAACTCAAGATCCAATTCTTGACCATCTGCTTCAGAAGCACTTTTGTTCTTTTGACTCCGAAGACTGTTTTCAGGAAGTTGTGAGTCTGGTCAGGTGTTTCATGCACCCTGCAGACATTTTTCTGATGCTGCTAATAAGTTTGGTACTGGCTGCCCTTCCCTAATGGCATAAAATGGACTTCAGCCTTCAAAAAATCATTTCAACGATTGTTCTTCACTCTGACAACTTTTGGCTGGTTACTCTTGAGCTGTGAAGGCAGGACCAATCAGATAATGGTTCTGACAAACAGTTATCAGAAGACTTTCTTTCCTCCCTGTTTCGGTTTGGGGTGACCAATAAGGACAGAGTATTTCCACCCAGGGTGCTGCCAATCCCCAGCACATGTGTACTTAAGCTGTGATTCTACACTACCTATGTCTGATTGTTAGTTGTTCTTCAGTGTCTCTGTGTTGATGCTTTTTTCCCTGTCTCGTCTCAGTCTGTTCCTTCACATCTCTCAGCCTGTTATCGTGTCTGCATTTTCCCCACCTTTTATTGCATTCCTCGTATTATCATGTTTGAATGTATGTGTTCTTTGCTTTTTCAATCACGTTCCTTTTGTGTAACCAGTCTACGCTATTCCGTTGTTTCATTATGTACAGCCAGAATTTTGCTTTTGTAACACTATGGTTGAATTTAAGTCAAATCAAAGTTTTGTCTGTGTCATTGGTCTCCATCCAGTCCTGCCTCCAGTGTTAATCAGAGATCTTACAATAACAATATAGTTAGTGACACTCCATGAAAGTGATTATGACAGATAACTACATTCAGTTAATTAGCCATGTATGCACACAGTGTTCAAAAGATTGTTCAAAACAGTGAAGGAGGCGTTTCCTTTCCTGCAATATTTCTATACACCAGAACAGACTGCTCTGGTTGTGGTACTGCAGACTCAGCACAATGATTCCCAACAATCGAAGAGACATTATCGTGCACCGGTTCCACCACATTGAATTCATAACATTTGTGGTTTGCTCTGAGCTGTTTTATCGTGCCTCCATGTCTTAAAATGTTTAGTTCGAGCACTCAGGGCTCCCTGCGTGATAAACACTGAACTGCTTTCATTAAGTAGTATGAACATGCATAACTAGGCTTCATGCCCCTAAAATGAATATGTGCCACTTAACGTAGCAGTGGTGGGTAAACAATTAGTATATCCAGCCCCTCAACGATGAAGCCTCCCACTACCCCTATTAAGACATAGCGTCTTTATAGTTTATCCCCACTGTTTTATGAATTCACAATTACACCTCATTAATGTGTCATTTGCATAATTACAAAGAATGGGGACACCATTCGCAGTGGGAATATACACTACCTTGAAGGAAAATTGCAAAACAATATTCTGGGATGCAAAATTTATTTAAATGCTGTACTTGTTTTATAAGATGACTATTAATGAACCCACAGTTTCAAATCAAAGGATTATTTATGTGCTGATCGCATTTTGCTGGAATTCAGAAACTTAGAGGCATGCCTTTTTGTAAATATCATCATTTTTCTGATAAATACAACATTGTTGATTCCCCAAGTTGAATCCTGCGCAGTGACGGGGCATGACATCTAGTTTGAATCTTCAATCATTTTTAAAAGAGAAATGAGAGTGATTCAAAGAAAAAGCTGATTTGCCTTGTTCAGGTACTTTAACCCCCCTCTGTTGGTTACTCGCAAGATAAATGAAACCCCTGAAACAGATGACAGGTCTTTAGCTCAACGAAAAAATGCAATTAACCAGCAAATGAGGCCAGGCAAGCTAGTCTGACCGTTTGGAATAAGCAACAGCTAGAGGGGAAGCAGGAGACGCCGCGGCACACACGCAAGCTGCAAACAACTCCAGCACCAGGAGACAATCGCATGATAAATACAATATGACGTCAAATTTCACTGAATTATTTAAAAAAAAAGAAAAAAAAAAAAAGAGCTGGAATCTTAAATAGAGATGATCGAGATATTCCAACTTACTTTGTGCAGATTTTTGTTGCCTTGCTGTGAAATGCAGCAGTAGGCAGTCCATGTTTGCAGTTGGACCTTTTAAATTAAAGTGAATTTTTATTTCAACTAGAATTGTAAAGTCAGTGCTGAACGCAAAGTATTTACAGCTGCTGGACTGTTTTTCTGGTCTTGGTGGAAGCATGCCCTGCAGAAATTTGTGATGGGCGGTGATGCAATTAAAACCACAGCATGTAAATTCTGTATAACCTTGCCGTTTGGTGCAGAGGCCAGTTATTGCAAATTACCTTGATGTCTTGTGATTTTTACTCGTTACAGCAGATGCTCACAGAGTCCCACCCAAGTCATACATCATCACAGTGATCTCCTTGGTTGTGGGAATACTGATGCAGGGATGCGTCAGACTTACATTTAGCATCCAAAATCAATACTGGAGTCCCTGACAGACAACAGGCAACGTCGCATGACAGTGAACACCAAGAAGACATTTATGCAGAACACATCACTGCAGTTCAAAGTTTTTTCTGATTATGTGAGTCAGCCTGACTCCAGTTGCTACATTTCTTTTTTTTTTTTTTTTGATAAAATTATATAGAAAAGTCCTTAGGGGCTGAGTAAGGCTTAAAGAGTTCAATGATAATCTTTATATCATGCACTTTAGATACTGATGTTGTGCAGGTAAAATAAAGTTGCTGGACTCGAGTTGCGGTCAAAAATCATTTATGTGAGTTCAGTTTAGACCGCCCACCTTTACTTTCACAGGCAATCCGCAAGTCTCTGCGGTCAGATACTTTTCTAGAGTGCTTTGTTCTCAGCCATGATACATCTTTATTAGGATAATCTGTTGCTCCTGTGCTTTACTCACAGCCCATTAGTCTTTATCCAAATCATGTAGTTACAAACTGACTCTTACCGAGTGCAGTACAAATCCTCTGGGCAGCAGCAGGGTAATTGTTCTCGATAAAGATAAATAAAGTCACTCTTTATCTGTTCAGCTCATCAAGACTAAAAAGACTTGGGTGAAGACACAGTGAGGAACCTGCTGTTTGTTTGGGGGTCAAGCTTGAAGTTGAATAAAAAGACCGTAACCCTGTAGAAGAAACCTGGCACAGCAGAGTTTCTCCCCCAATTTGGACACAACTGTGTGCACAAGGGTCCAGAGATTTATGGCAGCAGCTCACTGTGGCTGGTGGAAGAATGTCTTCAGGGGTTTTCACAAGCCTCCATTTGTTTTGCACATTACTGATGCTTCCCTTAATGTGCTTGGAGTATCCCCCTGAGAAACTTGGATGGGGCGCTTCTCAAGTTCAGGCTTCATTTAGTTTCTCCTAGTTCTTCTCTGGAGATAAAACCTGACATACAGACCTCTCTGGCTCTCCTGAGAAACTATTAACACAGGAAAGGAACAGAGGTAATGAAAGGAGGTGAAAGCCCCAGATCCACCTGGCAGACTTAGCGCTTTCATGTTTATTTAGATCATACATGGGAAATAGTTGAGTAGGCAAGCAGCAGCAGCTTTTAGTGATGGTGGCGAGCTGATTGTTCCAAGGTCCCCCAAGAACAATGGAACTTGATCACTAATTGTTTTTCTAAACCTGATCAATATGGCTGACCAAATCGCCCTTTCTAAGCACATTTCTACAAATGCAGTAAGCCGTACTGTTAAAGGGACTGGCCTTATTTCTCTTTGTAATGTTTGTTGTATTATTAATTTGACAGTTATAAAATGCTAGTTAGATACAAAGAGATCAGAAGATAACTGATGTCATTTTTGAATCCAGTATTAAATAAAGTTAGTTATATAATAACATAGCTATTATGTAATATGTTAGTCATTGACTTTCAACACACAAGTTAGACACACTGAAACAATGCTTATTGCAAAACTCAGAAGTAGGAAGAAGCAAACGTGTACGTTCACACACCAAAGACAGATTTCTACTACTATCCTAATGTTAGAATTAGTAATCTAACATGGTCAGATTGCGATGAACAAGTTGTTATATGTGCCTTTATTTTTTAGTTGTCACTGTGGGTGAGTAAAATTCTGGCTTATTATGTGAAAGCCTGCATATCCAGCTACGGACAACAGTATAAACCAGTCAGGCATAAAATGATGACCACCTACCTAATAACTGTGCTGGCCCCCCTTTTGTTGCTAACACAGCCCTGACCCTTCCAGACATGGATTGTATTAGACACCGAAGGCGTGCTGTGGTATCTGGCACCAGGATGTCAGCAGCAGACCATTTCCAGTCAGCGAGGTAAGGCCTGGATCAGACTTGTCTGTCCATCCTGTCCCACAGATGCTCATCTGAATTCAGATCTGGGGAATTTGGTTTAGGGAAACTTGGTTTTGTGTCTCTCAAAGCACTCTGGGCCATCTTTGCTTTGTGTTGAGGATTATCCTGCTGATAGAGGCCACAGCCATCAGGGAATGTGCTATCCTAACACCTACGTGTTGGGTAGGACCTACCCAACACGTAGGTGCTACGTGTTAAAGCAACATCTAACCAATGGCAGGACCCACATTTCCGAGCAAAGCACTGCCCAAAGCATCTCACTGCCCCTGCTGGCTTGCCTTCCATCGATGCATGTGGTGATCAGACCACTCAGCCCAGCTTCTGCTCACTGTGTGCATTGATAAGCTATTGCTGCCCATGACCCTGCCACCGGTTCCCCACTGTGGACCACTTTTGATAGCTGCTGACCACTGCAAACTGGGAACACTCCACCAGATTGTGGAGATGCTCTGATTGTACTTGCTCAAATCCTAATGTGTGCCCATTTTTCCTTAAGAAACTTTGAGAAAAAAAAGTTAGCTTGTTACCTTATATACTTCCATGATGAGTGATCCCCAGTGTGATTCACATGTTATTCAGTGTTGGCTGATCGGTGTTTCTATGTGTGCAATACTGTATGTTTTACATTTAAATCTGCAAGGTGTTATTATATGTTTACAATATTTTAAAAGCTATTGTAATAATGATTTTTAAAATGTATGTAAATAAAAAGATGAAAATGGCTTGTGTGAATTAATTGTTATTCTTTGCTTTTAATTTTTCCCAGCTAATGCAGTACAATAATATAAAGCACATGCACAGAACGCAAACAGAAAACATTCAACCCTCTGCCCTTCGCCTTGCCTCCTTCCCTGTCTCCTCCAGCTAGTTTTGCAATAATTTGACATAAGGACAATGAAGAGCTGGCGATAAATCTTTATTGAAGCAATTATAGAGCAAATGTTATTTACACTACCTAATTAGGCCTGGGTATATCCATGCTCGCAGAAATTAAAGCTCGGGGGAAGTTAAAATGGACACCAATTAATTTTTGCTGACAGCATCAGCAAAACAGCAAATGGCAACAAAGGGAGTTGCCCCAAGAGGTGGTGACTTTAGAAAGAAGTGAGAATAACTCGAATAATATAGTCACAACGTCCCACCATTACCATATAAATAACTTTCAAAGAAATAAGAAACTAATTTGCACAGCTGAAAAGAAATCAATTACAGCAAACAAACAGGCGAGCCCAATTCCCCTAGTCCTCCAAAAGCACAATTGATGTGGTTATAGGATATTGTAAGGCTTCGCTTCGGTTTTGGTTGAATATGCATAATGTGCACTGACGGACAGGGAGGGATAACATCGGCTAGTAAATGTCAAGTACACATACAGGACCACACACAGCTTATTAAAAAGCTGTCAGGAGGAGAGAAGAAGCTAACAGGATGTTCCAGACTTGATGAGGATTTATTACCTACTGCCATCTTTACTAAATGGCATTCTTAGACTGGTAGTCTTAAAATAAATTACTCAGCTGACATGAGTTTGCGCATATGTGCGTGCATGCATGTGTGTGTGTGTGTGTGTGTGTGTGTGTGTGTGTGTGTATGTGTGTGTGTGTGTGTGCGCGCGCGCGTATGTTCTTGTATTTGCTAAATACTGAGTACCAAAAGAGTCATTCTACTGGCAAAGTTGTGATATTTTGGGGAAGTGAAGACATTTGTCTGGTCCTCACAACTTGAAAGACCTATTTGAGGGTTACAACCTGGTTTGCAGGTTGGGGTTAGAGTTGGGTTTAGGTCAGGGTAGTTGAAAGTAGCCCTGACTCCGGTAGGCATATCCGGCCACAGATCAAAATGAGCCTGTAGCACTGAGCCCTGCCCACTGTATTCGACTCGATCAATGTGAACAGATCGATGAACTGGCTGTTTTGTGGTCTCAAACGTACTTATTATCGCCTGTCAGAACTGATGCTGTATGTGCAAAGGCTCCGCAGCACATTTACATTTTTTTTTTCTTATTGGAAACTGATGAGTTTTATGAAAATGTTATATTCCTGTTTTTAGATCAGTCAAAAAAAAAACAATTTTATTTGGGGCGACATAGCCATCCAGGCGGACTCCTCTTCCCTCTCTCCAAAGTGTTGCAATCCAGTCCCAGACAGGCTCGGTTGAGGTGCCACCGCCGTACTTCTCAACATCACGTGACGTGTCCTCAATTACTGTGTGTATTTATGTGTATGCATATTATTAATGTATTTCTAAACGCTGATAACTGTGATATTACTTGCCATTGGAAATAATAAAGTTCCCCTAACCTAACCAACTTTACCTGCCACTGTTTGATCAACCCTTCAGTGATATATTACACCCAGGTTGAACAAAGAATTATATATATTTAAAAAAAAAAAAAAAGCTTTCATATTCTGTTGTGTGCTCTCATTAACTTCACATTTAATAATTAGCAGGTTTGATTACATTAGCATTCCTCAAACTAAAATTTGTGGAAATTTAAATTATAGCCTTGAAACAAATGTTTGAAGACTTGAAGATTGTTACACGACTAATTGATTACATGACGTCTCACCTGTTGTCTCTTCAAGCCCTGCAATCTGTCTTCTCCAGACCTTGGTGATTTAATGATGGTTTTCACTGTGAAATCTTTCATAAAAGTTAATCGACAGTGAATGCAGTGAAAGATGTAATTCACATTGAGGACATGCACAGCATTTACAGCAAAGTTGGTTATGACAACAATGACTCACAAAGACAGAAGTACAAGGATGTGTGTGTGTGTGTGTGTGTGTGTGTGTGTGTGTGTGTGTGTGTGTGTGTGTGTGTGTGTGTGTGTGTGTGTGTGTGTGTGTGTGTGTGTGTGTGCGCGCTACGGGTTCACTTTGAAAAGTTTTAATTAATATCATTTTGAGTGTAGAATTATACAAATTTCATTGAGAATAAAGCTTCAGTTTACCTTCAGTCACAGTAAATAATAAATGCTGCACTTGAGTCTGTGACTGGAGTTTTTGGCGGTGCACGCAATTAAACTGATACTTCATTTTAACAGCTCATAAATTACCCTGTTAAAATACAAACACCTAAAGTCTAGGTGCAAATGACAAATAGATGTAAAATATATATTAGAATGATGAGGAATGGATGTCTTAGAAAAAAGTAGCCATAATGATTAAAATAACAAAAAATATGAATGCCTTTAAAATCATAGGGGATGTGTTTTCTATTTTTTATATAAGAAATGAATCTTCTTTTGATTGTGCATGCAGGGACAAAATCAAGACATGCTCATGGCATTTAATGGGAAGCATAAAGGCTTCAGATAAACTGAAAAGGGTCCTGTGTGTTTTTAGTGACTTGCCTGTGGCTGTCTAAGCTTTTCTGAGGAAAAACTGAGATATTTCAGATTGTTTTATCTATTCACACTGTTGGAGGAGTTAGCCTACAATGCAGCTGTAACTTCAGTGAGGATAGCTTGGTACACTTCAGCTCATCATGATATTCTTCACATAAAAGACACTTTCTGGGGGGGTTTTTTTGGATGTTGAAATTGCTGTTTCTTTATCTTTTCATTGGACTACTTCTTTATTCATTCTACTGAACACACTGGGAGCAGCCTTCCTTTGAAGGTGAGCCAAGTGTGGTGCCACTGGGAAAAGTTTAAATTGTGTTTTTCCCCAAGTAGACAAGGTCAATTTGCAAAGAACATGGGATTGACAATCACATTTGGCAATTGCCTATAGTGATAACAGACGTGCAGAAGGGGAGATTGTGATGCTATTGAAGAAATTAGGATGAGGTTTTGTGCTTTAAATACTTGGAAGTCTTGCTGAGACCTTGTGTGGAATGCATTTTAAATGTAACATGTTCCATGACTGGAGAAGTAAGAAAGGAATTAATTAAGACGTATAAAAATCTACTGAAGAAAGGGATGGAGAGGTCATCTGTAACTCTTGTGAAACCAAAGTGACCATGGTCCCCTGGACAAATTTACAGAGGAGATAACAAGGAGGCAAGATGTGTATGTGACACAGAAATCGGGGATGGAAAGGAAGGACAAGTCAACGTATACCCCAGGGTTCTGCAGTTCGATCCAACGAGTCCTCGTTGGACTGGATCGAGGAACCCGTTTTACAGGATTTGATTAATGGCTGGGCCTCAATTTGATACTCGATATTTGATTGCAGTCTAGATCAGAGTTCCTCAAGAAAGAAAACCAGCTGGATTTCAGCCAATTGAGCAACCCTGGTATACACCAATCAGGCATCACATTATGACCACTGACACGATGTGAATAACACAAACGATTTCTTCAACGTGGCACAAAGACTTGATTAGGCAACAAATGACTGTATTGTTCTTTAAATTTATATGTTAGAAGTAGGAAAAATCTTCGAGGGGCATGGTTTGTGATGGTTAGATGACTGGATCAGAGCACCTCTAAATCTGTAGCTCTTGTGGGGCGTTCCCAGTCTGCAGTGGTCAGCCTCTATCAAAAGTGGTCCATAATCAGGGATCAAGTGCAGCAAAGGCTTATTGTACCTTTGCAGTTATATGCAACAAGTTACCGTATTTTCCGCACTATAAGGCACACCTAAAAGCCTTTAATTTTCTCCAAACCCGACGGTGCGCCTTATAACCTGGTGCGCCTTATATATGGAACAATATTGGTTAATTGTGGCTACCGTAGTCAGGGGGCGTGGCCGAAGTAACAGCGGTTAAAAATGTAAGGGAATTCCAGTCCCACACCATTTGCTATTAAGCTCTATAGAAGAAGAAGTCCCACACCATTTGTGTTTGTATAAAGACCCCAAAATGGTATCTTTGAAGAGACACGCTTACAACGCCAAGTTCAAACTCAGGGCTATCAGTCATGCAGTAGAACATGGGAATAGAGCAGCAGCGAGAGAATTCAACATTAACGAATCAATGATATGGAAGTGGAGGAAGCAACACGATGACCTGCACCAGATAAAGAAGACAAAACAGAGTTTCCGAGAGAACAAAGCGAGACAGCCACAGTTACAGGACAAACTCGAACAGTGGGTTCTTGAACAGAGAGCAGCAAGTAGAAGTGTCTCTACAGTTACTATTCGAATGAAGGCAACAGCGCTAGCACGCAACATGAACATCAATGACTTTAGAGGCGGTCCTTCTTGGTGTTCTTGCTTTACGAGAAGACGTAATCTCTCTATCCGCACACAAACTACAGTCTCGCAGCAACTGCCAAAAGATTACCAAGAAAATCTGGACAGTTTCCATGCATACTGCAAAAACAAGATCACTGAAAAGAAGATCCGGCCAGAGCAAATCATCAACATGGACGAGGTTCCATTCACCTTTTATATTCCTGTGAACCGCACTGTGGAGAAAGCGGGGACTAGTACGGTGAATATTCGCACCACAGGGAGTGAGAGGTCATTCTTCACTGTAGTTCTCGCCTGCCAGGCTAATGGCCAGAAACTTCCACCCACGGTTATTTTCAAGAGGAAGAACTTGCCAAAAGAAAACTTTCCAGCCGGCGTTGCCTTCAAAGCTAACCCAGAGGGGATGAGTGGATGAAGAAAAGATGAGCGAGTGGCTGAGAGAAATTTACGTAAGGAGACCGGGTGGCTTTTTTCACACAGCTCCGTCCCTATTGATCTACGAATCCATGCGCGCCCATATCACCGATGGTGTCAAACAACAATTGAGGCACACTAATTCGGTGCTTGCCGTCATTCCTGATGATTGACTAAAGAACTCCAGCCGCCAGATATCGGTGTCAACAGGGCGTTCAAATCTAGACTGCGAGCTGCGTGGGAGCAGTGGATGACCAAAGGTGAACACACATTCACTCAGATGAGAAGACAACGCCGGGCGACATACGCCACTATCTGCAAATGGATCGTGGATGCCTGGGCTGATATATCAGTCTCAACTGTGATCCGAGCTTTCACGACGGCAGGAATTGTCACTGAACTGCCAGACAACAGCAGCGACACTGACTCGGATAATGGCGACTTTGTTGAGACGGGCAGGTTGGATGCCACACTCGCCCAACTGTTCAATTCGGACACTGAAGAAGAAGATTTTGACGGATTTGTGGATGGGGAATGAACTCAAAAAGTGAGGTTTACGTGTTTCTTTTCCATGTTTACAACTGAACAAGGCTGGGAGAAAGTGTGAATATGGACATTAACGTTTGACCAACCTTTGGTTAGTGTTATATTACTGCTTAGCACTATTTCGAGAGTTACTATACAGTGAACCCTCGCTATAACGCGGTTCACTTTTTCGCGGCTTCGCGGATTTTTTTAGTGCAGTTTTTTTATGCTTTTTTTAAACAGTACATTGTGTTCTGCATCCTGATTGGCTAAGGGACTGACCAACATGAACAGTCTCCGCACCTTGTCTCTGTACAGCTTGCCAAATTTACGTTTGCAAATTTTCCCCATGACAAAATGTACTGTATTTTACGGGGTGAGGCGGGTTTACACCGGGTGCGGTGTGTCGCGGTCCGGACTGATTTCTGCCATCTGGCAATTTATCGGCTGCATCCACGCTGTGTGCTTTTATAAAGATCGCGAGGAGGGATTATGAGGCCGTAACATGTACCGTATTTGAATAGCAAACAGGTTTCTATTTCTCGGATTTCGTTTATTGCGGGGATTTTCAGAACGTAACCCCCGCGATAAATGAGGGACCACTGTATTGTGATTGCACTAATGTTTGATTTACTGCCGGTTTGTATTCTATTACCGGTAATAAAGTTTGACTGACTGACTTATCTGACTGTTTTGTTGACATTTCCTTTAGCACAGCTTCATCTAGTCAGTGGATGCATAACGCAACCGCAGCCACTACAGTAGTTTCTATTGTATGCGCCTTATAATGCGGTGCGCCTTATATATGAAAAAAGTTTCAAAATAGGCCATTTTTTGAAGGTGCACCTTATAATCCAGGGCGCCTTATAGTGTGGTGAGCCTTATATATGAAAAAAGTTTCAAAATAGGCGATTTATTGAAGGTGCGCCTTATAATCCGGTGCGCCTTATAGTGCGGAAAATACGGTAATTATGTTAGCATTTTTGTCAGAGTTCAAACATATGCTATACCTTCTACATTATCATGAAAAATGCATCCTGAATTTGAAAACAGTTTAAAATGTGAACAGAAATGGGTTTTAGGAGTTAACACAAAATAGTGATGTAAATATGTTGTGGCTCCTTGTGTTGGAAAATGGAAAAAATGTGGAAATTGTAGCGCCATTAAGTAATTTGGCTCAGCCCGCTAACAAGAACTGGCTCTGGCTCAGGGTTTTGGGACTTCACTAAACACTCAGGATCCATATTTCCATTATTACCTGGGCCTACTACGCATTAATTACAACATACAATTAGCAAATTGATAATCAGATAATTGGGGAAAAAATCAGGAAAATGAAATAATGAATTTTGCCATAAACATGTTAATATCTGTAGCCTGGAGACCACATGCTCCTGCCTGCTGCTCATAACGAAATCTAGACAATACTTACTATCTGGAGGTGGAATTGTCCAGCAGGTCTGGGGGAATCAACTCTCATCCAAATTTTTGAGTATGTTCTAGTCGTTTATTGACCAAACTGACACAAGATGGATTTTATAAGGCATGACGAACAGGATTCAACAAATAGGTCCTGCAAAGTCACACGCTTGTTCACCTTTTCAAATTTGCTTGTAGCTGAGTTGTGACTGTTACTCCAGCGCCCAGCGTTGCCTCAGTTTCAGGATTCTCTTTTGCCTCTTTATCCACTCGGAGATAAAAACTACAGGGAAAAATTAAACTACTGTAATGAATGATAATGTCAAAGGGAAACGCGTTCTCTTGTGTGCGTTCAGTCCAATCTTCTACATTCTCACACACACACACACACACACACACACACAAACGTTTATCTTACAACTGACCTCTTTACTGTTGCAAGTTTTGATCCTAATGTGTATGATTTTTTTTAATAGATTGAATGTGTTTACTGGATGCTCATAAAGGCAATATTAGGTTTGAGAGGAACACAGGTCAAAGCACATGTGTTATGTGCCCGTGCCATGACACAAGGGAATAAAGTAAACTAGTACCTCCTGGAACTTTCTGACAAACAACAAATTCAACCAAAATAACTGCACAAACCAAGATGATCAGAGATCCCTGTTGCTACTGGGACAAATCCAAGCCAGTGTCTGTGTAATGAGACAGCTCAACACAATATTTTACATTTTGTTACTGTTGAATGTATAACCAAGTATTCATCTTCCTCTGAAAATGATACATTTTATATACATATCTTATAGCTTATAGCTAGAGTGCCACCCCAGCTCAATAAACTATCCATTGAGTCATAAATATGTTAATAACTGATTGCTCCAGTGGTAAACCAATGCGGACCATGGTAGCTAAGACCTACTTTTTTTTTTTTTAAATATTCAATTATATATATGATCTGAAGTTAAATTAAAATAAAACATACCATAATTGTTGGTGAAACAATGAAGCCACTGTTCAGTAGAGTGGTTTTAATTACAAAGGTTGCTTATTTGTTCTGCGTATGGGTTCCCTGGATCTGCCCTGTGAGTTGAACAGCAGCCTTGTTCAGCGACGGAGGGTCTTTTATGGAGCTCGGCTATCAATGTTACAAAAAAAAAAAAGATTTGAAAATGAACAAAGCACTGCTTTTTAAAAGTTTCTCAAAATTAGGTAGAGACATTTTTAATCTAGCCAAACGTTGGCCTACTGTCACATTATCATGAAAAAAAAAAATCAAAGCAGCACTGGGAGTCTTTGTTTAGACTCTGCCTGTGAGGTGAGGATATTTGTAGCGGTGAGAACTTGGTTAAGACTTGGTTTTAAGGAAGAAGATTAGAATTACGTCCAGATTAAGGTTGGGTTAAGTGTTGGTTGGGTTGGAGCAGTGACCCGTGGACTGTATTATGTAGGTCCTCGCAAAAATAGAAGTTCAAATGTGTTTGTGATTTCTTTCTGTGGCATGTGTGCATACATGGAAGAGATGGTAAGTAAAAGTAGGGGAGTTGAACCATCCAGAAACAAATCCTACATGGTTCAAGAGACTAATTATACAAGAAGGCCAAGCTAAGTCATCCACTTCAGAGAATCTGCAGGCTATACAGGGACCAGGCGACATGGATACCCCGTTTAGATGAAGGAACCAGCTTCTCATGCATGCCTTATTACCCAAAAGACTTATGTCTGTGGCAGATAAGTCACCTCCTTCTTCCAGCCTTGCTCCTCTGCGGACACAGATCCCGTAATGATACATTTCACTTCTGGCAATTTTCAGTTTGAAGGGTAGACGCGTGAAAACAAAAAAAAAAAAAAAAAAGGAAATGTGTGCAATATGGGACATCATCTCTGACCCTCATCAAAGAATTCTCTCCTCGCATACTGTGTTAATGTGACATAGTGCCAACCCCTCATTTTCCTGCAGTCCGTCTCTAATGGGATTTGGGTTTTATATTAAGTCCACCTTCCCCTTCCCACCCTCCCCCTGTGCTGACACTGTACTATGAGTGATTTGAATTTAAAAAGTGGCTAAATCCACAGAGCATGCATCAAATGGGATTGTGTGATCCTTTTACTGTTAAACAGGCCCTTCCAGGTAAGCCTGTCCTGTAAAATGACAAAAGAGGTAAAGGGTGCAGTTATGTAGGGCACTTCTCTTTGAAAGGAGAAATCCCTCAGATTATTTTGCACAAATCAGTCAAGCAAATTTTCTCCTTGAAAATTACACAGTCCTTATTCAGAGGGCATTTTTTGGTGAACACTTGTTGTTTCTCTTTGCTTTTACAATACCGGTAATTCTAAAAGAGGTGCTGTGAGGAGATAAAAGGTGAAAGAAGATGCACACCAATTAGAGACATCGCAGCTATGAAATGGATGAATGAGGGCACCAGAGGATGAGGACTGATGTTGGTGTAATCAGTGGATATAATGTCATACAAAAGGTTTTATCACACAAATGTCAAATATTTCAGAAAAGCTGAACAGAGAACGTATCGAGTCTACAAAGAAATAAATTCTAAATATTAAACACTCAACAAAGGCAGGGTTTTGTGTAGGTAGGTAGGGTTTGTATTTTGTAGATACTATAAATCAATTCAAAAATCTGAAATTGATGTAGTCAGCTATGTTCTTTGTAGCCACTTTTGCTTATAACAAGGTCACCAAAAAACAATAGCAGCAATATTAGGCAAAATGGTGATTATGCTTGGAAAGTTATTCTTTTTAAGTAAATGAGTAAATAACATGTTCCTTTAACTGATCTGAGCTTTATATGTTTACCTAGAAATATGATTCTCAAAACTCTACTACTTGTTTATTTTATTCGGGGAAAAAAAACATCAAAATGGAGACTTGGGCCTTCCAGGCTACACATATGACAATTTAGACCCATTTTGGGCCCCATGTGCCCCGCCCGTGCATCAGTGGGTGTGGCCAGATTCCATTGGTGTGAATTCATTTAAATTATTTGTGAACCACTTTTGTGAGTCCATACTTTTGTAACTGGCAGCTGTCAGTATGCTGCTATCTACAGTCACTTTCAACGTGCTAAATTCCAAATCATTTAATGTGTGTTTCCACCAAAAGGTTCTATTATTCCTTTGGAACACATGACTCACAGAATCTACACTTGTTAAATTCTACCATTATTTATTCATCACAGCCAGAAACTGAACACGATATTTTCACAATGAGCAGATCTGTTGCTCAAACTTACAACTTGTACAGTGGAGAAGCAACATGACAGACACAGGCAACCCAAAATACTATGAGCTCCACAGCATCTGTCATGGCAACTGTCTCCATGTAAACAGTAGCATCAGTGACTGAGCAAACAACTTCCAGTGAGAAGACTTGATGTGCTCTCATCTGAGCAGAACCATCAAGGTAGAGTCACAGGAGTAAACAGACAAATGGCCCACACAGTGTGTGTGTGTGTGTGTGTGTGTGTGTGTGTGTGTGTGTGTGTGCGTGTGTGTGTGTAGCTCATCTCACATTTCATGTCTGTACACAACTGAATGAATTCTTTGACCCATCCAGGGGTGTCATTTCTGCCTCTCGCCCTCTCATGACTGCTGGAATTAGCTTCGTAACACTTCCAATGTGTCTGCATTTGGAGATGAACCCGAGTTTAATGTTTAATCTGAGTCAGTTTTGCTAAAACTCACATCCGATCAGTCAGATGTTGTATCTCCACATCTGTGGAAACTGCAGTCAAGAGTGAGGACATAAAGTGTGAGCCATTTAAAGTTGAAATGTTCAGGTTTTATTCTCTTAATTGTCAAGAAGTTGAATTAAAGCCATAAAGATCAGTCCAACATGTCAAGTAACACTGTTAAAAATAAATAAATAAATAAATCACCAAAAAAAATCACTGGAAGTACAAAAGCATAACGTTCCTCAAAAGTTCTCTGGTTCCTGGACAAAGGTTTAATAACATTGGCTGATTTCAGATTTAATCCATTATATTTACATCTTCCTGTCCAAACCCTTTGATGTGATGATTTCTGATGCCTATCTTGTCCGTTCAAACAGTCTCCAGCAGTCCCAGAAAGAACGTGCTATTGACTCTTCTGCATGAAACGGAAACATTTACGTCTTTTTTTTTTGTTTGCATTTTAATCTAAAAATGATTTTGATAAAAAATTTTATCCAAGTCCGTCAACAGAATACAGAGTAGACTAATTACCTTCAGAAATGATGCAGTAGATTTTGAAACAGTATAAACACCTGGAGATCATTTTCACCAGTAAAGCTCCTGGGATGTGAAGGAGCATCAGCGTGATGTGGCTGCTGAACACAGCAGAAATACACAGCAAGAACTCTACTTCTAACTCCTAAGATATTTCCTTTCGCTTTTCATCTGATTCGGAACAGACGCAGCGCTTGTTCCATGAGTGTATTTATTGGCTCTTTGAGGACAAATGTAGGGTCGACAGTCTCTCATCAGCCTGTGTTCAAGAAGAACTGATCACAGCTCATTCTGAAAGTGGTTCCATTTCTGTGAAACACTGCGCAGTGAAGAAAAAAGAAAATCAAGCAAACTAAAACACAATAAGTGACTCAGATGTTCTGTCTGCTGTTCTTCAGTGTGTTGTTTCCACCGCACACTCCGTTTGTGAGATGATTCACTCGCCTTTTTTTTTATCTCCTCCCTGATGAGTAAAAACCACTTCAGGTGCAAACAAACAAGGAGATAAAGGCAGAGCTACAGCAGCACAGGCGCACGCCCAACCACTACGATGTAATTAAAGGAAAGCAAAGGGCAACACAAATGAGTTGATATCCAATCAGAAATCTCATAGCCAACATGTTATCTCTGCCCTAACATATCTGACCTCCACACGACTTCGTCATAATTTATTTCTGATATCTTGCAGCAGTAGGAAGCATTTAGTTGTGTTCTTCTCTTCTCTTCTCTTTTCTATCTGTCTCTTCTTGAGTATGTGCAGTAACTCTTCTTCGCATGTTGAGCAATTAAGATTCATATTAAGGTTTTAGATTTAGGTTCATATTACCTTCTCTTCTCCTCTATGTCATTTCTTTTCTGCTCTCTTGAAATAAAGGATTAATTAAATCTTCCTTTCACAGTATATCTTCTGTGCATTAATCCTGTTCAACCTTGAAGAATAATGTCCGATTGGACAAATGAGCCTATATAGTTTTTATCTGAATTTAGAACTGGGTAGCTAAGATGCTTGGTTGCTGAATTTAGCACCTGGTCACCATCCATGAGCCGGTGTCTTTGCAACACCACCAGTTATCATCACTGGTTTTCATCCATGTTATCTGCCACAGGCATTTACCCACATCGAGGCAATTGCCGGTAACATTCCCCCGTCTGGTAATGCTGAAAAGCATGTAGCAGAGGCGATTGCTCTCCAAGAAAAGCTCAGTTTCCATTAAAATGTCCACACAAATAAAAAAAACAAATATGAAGTGTCGTGTTAACATTTCATTGACTAAAATGTGCAAGAAAGTGTTTTAACTCTGGGAAGAGTTGGTTCAGAATCAGTCAGCCGTTAAGCCTGTTGAAGCTTAGCAGCCGCGGACTTCAGCAGCAGCAGAGGATGGCTTTCTTTCACTGCAGTGAAACTAGATGCTCATTGGATAGATGCTGAGATTTAGTCCTGCCCAGGAGCGGTGCACGTGCTGGAAGCTGGGCTTCTGCTTGATGACTGGAGGATAAAGGCTGAATGACTTTTGACCGACAGAGATTCTGAGCCATTCCCAGATGAGAGCATTTTCCACCACAAGTTCAGTCCCTTCAGATCTTGTATAAGTCCACAGACAAACTGCAGCTCATATACTGGTATTTGCTAGGCCATAGATTCCATTTGCATTATAATACATTGTTATTAAGACACAATCACATTTCCTTCCTTCAGTTTAACATAGTTCTCCGTTTTTCTAGTTTAATATACTTCCCAGTTTAATATAGTTGCATTCGTTTTTTTCATGCTTTCATACCTAGGCAGCAAGCATCTAGCTGCACATTATTGCGACAATAATAATAATAGGGCTGCAGTAATCGATTATTTTAATAATCGAGTATTCTATCGATTATTCTGAGGAGTAATCAGATAAGAAACATGCACACTGACTGCGACTTTTTTTATATCGCTTGAAAAAGTTCTTGTTCGATTGAACATGCTCAGAGTGATATCAAACTTGGGCACAGCGTTAATAACTCGCTTTGGATCTGCTCTGTGACACCTAAAGCTGCATT
>BJFM01003142.1:36593-55344 GCA_016586285.1 Arothron firmamentum | reverse complement strand
TTTTTTTTTTTTTTTTTAAGAAAAAAAATGAATACCACAGGGATTATTATGAATAGTTCAGGAGAACAAATACATTCAATAACATTATTTTCGTTTTGGCTTGGACCCGAAAGCAGACAGGAGACGAGGTTTTAACGAACCCCTTCACAAAGAAGCAGCGGAGGTGTGAGCTGAGGAAACTCAGAAAAGCTCGGTGCACGGAATGCAGAGTCTTTTTCTTGACGAGGGAACGCGTGGCGACCACCAGTCAGACACTGGTGGACAGGTGGTAGCAGCTTATAAAGAGCGTAGATCGCACATCAGCTGCAGGCGTGACAGTCAGCAGCGAAGGCGGCGGAAGAGTGGATCAAGAGCAGGACAGCGAAAGGCAAGAAAAAAACACATTGAAAAACACAGGGTCATGATAAAGAATTTATTGATAACACTTCAATGTTGGCAGAGGACATTTCTAAATGTACATCTGTGAGGTTTAAAATGATAAATTAAGAGATTAAAAACCCCGACCCAGTGGTCTTTACATCAGTCCAAGAAAATAAGAGAAATCATAAATAAAAATGACTACAAAACATCTACCTGTTGAAATTACAGGTATAGGTTTTCATCATAATTGGTCATTGTCACAAGTAGACACTGAATAACAGAAAAAGGAAAAGAAGTTTCTTGGTGTGAGAACTGATGACAGGCTGGAACTCTGGTGCTTTCAGCACCAGGTCAGCACCACAAATCACGTCACATTCTCAAATGGTTTTACCATATTTGAGCAGGCGTGCGGAGATGTGGGCAATAAATGTGCACGCTCATCTGTGTGTCCATCACAGAAGAGCCACAGACTCTCCCAGAGGGTAAAAAAAAATGTCAGCGAAGGTGGTTGATGGGGGTGGAGCCATGATGCCTGTTTATCCAGGCAGCTCAGGTTGTTTATGTAGAGAAAATCAGTAAGTACATATCTGTATAATAATGCATCAACTGGCTTGTTCTCTTAGTCAGTGCAAATGAAAAACTAACAGCAGGTATCTGAACTTATTTCACCACAACATGTATAATATCACGCACAAACAAATAATATTCCACAATTTGGGTTTGTGATTGCACAAAGGATGTTACTGTCAACACAACATAGTGCAGCACAGCCGTGTCTCCACTGTTGTCCCAGAGTTCTGGATCCAGGCAAACACAGCACTTTTGGATTTTACTCAAAAAAAGAAATAAATTCATACAACTGAATAAATATGAGGTAGTTCGATGGTTTAAAAGTCCTGAAATCCCTCCATTATTCAGATATATGATAATATTTGCATGCTTTATAGTGTTGTGTTCAAAGACCCGTAAAAGTTTATGTGTGTGTGTGTGTGTGTGTGTGTGTGTGCGTGTGTGTGTGTGTGTGTGTGTGTGTGTGTGTTACTGGCAGCTCCATACTGATTTATTTCACCTGATACTGACTCAAACAAAAAAGGCTCTCCATAAATAAAAATGCTGCTAGCCCCCTGCTGATACAGGATGGAGTACCGGTAATTATCAGCTAACCCCCCCATGACACCAGAGTGTATAGAATAATGAAGATCTCACATATTAAACAAGTACAACCTTATCTGAACAATACGCCACTATAAACCTGATGATGTACATGTATGATGTAATTTACATTTTCAAAAACTGAATTTCCCATTGACTCACTATCTTATTTATTCATATAAATAATATTATTTATTATTTGTATTCAGTGTTAAATTATAATGACTGAATCAATAAATTACTGTACATCTGTTTGTAAAGAACCCTGCTAGAGTTCAGATATTCTTTATGATTTTGTAAGAAAATAATGCTAAAACCTAATCAGATTGAAAATCATATATCCCACCATTAATGTATTTCCAAAGATAAAATATGACAAACTATGCGGGCAAGCTTGCTTTCAGCTCCTGGAGGATGTCGCTTCCACTCCTCCAAGTAACGACTTTAGCTTTGAGACAGTGGTTGTCGCTCTGGTTGGCAAGTTTAGCCAGCAACTTTTCCAAAGTGTAGCCCTGTCTCGGCATCGCGACATCATGTTTTCTAAGGCAAGAAGTGGGGCAGAGGTCGTTGCCACCATCCCCCACGTAAAATATACGCTCATACTCTGCACCTCCGTCACGGCGTTCCGACAGGTACAGCTCCAGAACTTTCCTCTTACACAGGTTGACGGGGCATTGCTTGCAGTCGTGAGCATGGTGGTGGCGCACCTCCATGTGGCCCTGCTCATTGATACGAGCTGGGTTGGTGAAGATGTGATCAACCGCTGCGCGCAGCTCCGCGGCCTGGAGGATCCACTCTATGAACATGGTGTTGGAGTCGGATATGACTATGCAGTCGACGGCACGTTTATGTTCCAAAATAAATGTTAGCAAGTCTGCCATCCCGGCTGTGAAGGGGATGGTCTCCATCACACTGCGGACCCTGTCAGGACTGACCTCCTGCTCCCCTGCACACACATCACAGGAGACAATAAAAGCACCTTAGACAGACGGAGGGACGGATGTGTACGCTGCGGTGACCTGCAGCTTGTGGCAGTGTACGGAATGTTCATCTGATCAAAATAATCAGACAGCAGGTGAACATAAATGTCACGATTCTTAAAATAGCGTGGAGAGTGTTCACTTGAGCAGCGAAAAGAACGTTGGTCCATCCAAAATTCTCCGTAGGGCACGTACAGTCTCTGAAGGCTCACTTTTTTAGGATGTGACCACAGATGTGCAGTGTTCAGTGGTGTGCAACAAGCTTTAAAACAGAGTCAGACTCATTCATCAGAGCAGCAGCCAAATTTCTTTGCTTGCACATAGGGCTGTCATGACTAGGAATATCTGGAGACAACTGATTGTCTGAAAAATAATTGCAAATGACAAATGTATTGTCTATTGTTTTTCTTTTTTTGTATTCTACTATCACAGCATAATGAGCTTTAATAATACACATTCTGTACTCTACTGAACAGTACACCTTAATGAATAAGAGCAGAGAATAATAGTCTGTAGACGTTTGATTTGTTGCATTAGCGCTATTGACTGGTACTTTTTACGGCAAATTTTACAGATTCTTCCTCCACGTTACTGGGCACTCCTTTATCGGCAGGCTTAAAACCAAAATGCACCCAAAGTGGTGCCGTGGTACGTGGTTTTGGAACCAGAACCTTCTCTTCCTCCCTGTTCTTATTATCCTAGCCGTAGCATATTATCCCAGCCGTAGCATATTATCCCAGCCGTAGCATATTATCCCAGCCACAGCATGTTATCCTAGCCATAGCATGTTATCCTAGCCATAGCATATTATCCCAGCCGTAGCATATTATCCCAGCCAAAGCATGTTATCCTAGCCATAGCATATTATCCCAGCCATAGCATATTATCCCAGCCACAGCATGTTATCCTAGCCATAGCATATTATCCCAGCCATAGCTCGCTGCTGATCCGATCAAGACGAGAGGTAAACAACATGTGGCTGCCACGGTGATGCTTCTGGTGCAATACGATGTCGGACTGAGATTCATAGTTATTTTATGCAACTTTGTGAATAAAATGAATAATTGACGGTAATCACGAATACGAAAAATAATCACAAATATGAAAAAAGAATCGCAATTGATGAATATTGGAATATTCGTGAATGCCTGCACATATTACAAATGACATTGATGAAGAATGTCCTCATCATCAGTCTGTGATCACATGACAAAGATATCTGACCTGACTACAAATATCTAAAACATGGCTTCCCAGCTTAAAGTCAGGGAAAACCATATCTTCATCCTTATTTGTTCTGGAGATCATCACTAGACTTGTTGCGCTCCATGGAGCCCACGTTTCGGAGCTGCTGCAACCCAGCTGTGCTCGGACTGAGTAACAGACGCATGCATGAAATTGTTCATCACTGTACTACCACACGGCCAGTTTTACACATTTGAACTCTTTTGACAGACTATTCACATAAAAATTAAATAAAATAGGAGATAAACCACTCCCCTGTTTGACTCCATTGCCAAGCTGGAAAGTAGATACACAATTATCCCATTCCAGTATGCATGCTTGGTGTCCATACCAAGACAGGATTCTTAGTAAGCATTTTGGGATGTCTGCTTTAATTAATTTTTTTAAATAACTTCCCATGGTTCACACAATCAAATGCCTTTGAAGCATCTAAAAAGCACATAAACACTGATGATTTTGTTCTTTTGTAGTTAGTTAACAATATGCACATATCAGTACTGTGTCTAGCTATGAAACAAAACTGATTCCCAGCAAAGACAATGTATTGACTCTTTCCAGAAGAATTTATTAAACTACTTTAGACAGCACACTAGCAACAGCAATGGGTCTGCAATTGCCCGAGCTGCATACTTAGATGAAGCATTGAGCAAATTATTTTAGAACCATGCGTCTCCAGCGTCCACATAATAATTAACATCAACATGGTGACAGCAACACACTCCTTCATGCAAAACTGAAAGGACTCTTTGTAAATGCGGTCTTCCATGAGCAGCATGATCATTATTAGACAAAAAAGTCTGATGTGGGGTCTTAAAACATAACCATAAACGGAAATATAGTCCCAGCGCGACACAAGATTTAGAAAAATAAAAAACAACTACTCGCAACATAAAGTTTAACTCAAGCTGGATGTTTCCTTGCACACAAAACAGCTCAGCATTGAGCTCTCTGAGTGAAACCTCCAGGTTGTTATTGTTGAACACCGGAGGTAATGTACGCACATCTACACCATAAGGAGAAAGGAGGATTCTTACCTATGTAATTCATGACTCTGCCCATGAACTCTGTCCAGCGGCCTTTTGTGTAAGTATTCTTTATAGACTCGGGAAGCGTCTGACCAGGGAGACATCTGACAAGAGAGAGAAACAAAGAAAGCTTAAAATGCTGGTACAATGGAGAATCTGACAGAGGTTGGAATTAAGGAAAACTGGAGTCCAGGCAGCATTTGAATTTCCATAGTTTAAATCTTGTTAAGCAGTAGATATAAACTTGTTCTGTAGCATTTGAATTTCCTTAGTTTAAATCTTAAGCAGTAGATATAAATTTGTTCTGTAGCAGTAAATTATTATTATGAGGATAAATATGTGAGAATAAACTGATTTTATCAAGATATTGTTTTACCTAAACACCCAAGTGTCACTGTTGTCATCAACAACAGTGTGGTCAAAATCAAATACCATCAGAATCTTCATTTTGTTACCTGTACAAAGACAACATTTTCACATAGTAACACAAAGTGTTTATGAACTTAAATAAATGAAAATTCATATTTCTAGCTATGGAATGCAGCTTTCAGGAATTGTTCCAAGTTTCATTTCGTTTTCGCTGCTAAATTCCCAGCTCTCTTTAATAAGAGCTTGACTTGTATCACCAAATAAAACCAATTTGAAGAAATACAAGTTAGGGGATGACTAGGTTAGCCTAAGCTTTAATTAATCTTTAACCACCAACCCTTCACATCCTTAGATAAAATGCCTATTCATAAAAATTAAAGGACACCTTTCGATCAATCGCCATATGCGATTACAAACATCCTCATATTATCCTGTAATCTTGTATATAGTTTAATGAATATTGAACAGTTAAAAAAGAACTTTGAGATAAGTGTATTTTGTATTAATTTTACATGGTACTTCTTGTTTTTATTGTACCAATAAAGCAGGAGCGCTAATTCGTTCAAATTACATTACAAACGACAACAACAAACTGAAGTGTGGTGGGGAAAAAAACTACACTTCAAAAAAATGTAAAGTAAAATATACGTTAACAGACAACAATGCAAATCCAAAACCCTACTTTTTAATTCCTGATAGCGAAGTCCATCGGCTGCCGTCTTCTTCGTCGTCGTCTTCCTTTTCTTCTTCTTTTAATTTGTTTGGCGGCTGGCAACGAACTTCGTGCATTACCGCCACCAACTGGACTGGAGTATGGCTCAGTACGGTTCGCCTCTTTTCGTTGTATTTCCTCTTTTCGTTGTATTTCTTCATGTTGCAACTTGTGTACTCACTGTTGCCCCTACTAATGAATTGTAATTCTACACGTAATAAAGCCGTACGACCACGACCATAACCTTTTATTCTAATTTTAGCATTAATAGATATTTTATCCTCAGAGTGAGACATTTTCAGCTTTTGAACTTTCATTTACATCAAATAAATCACCTTTGTACTCTCAAGATGCATGGATTAACCTTTCAGCCTTGTCTTTTAATGATCTTTATCCTTGATGTATGTTGCATCAAAACCCAAATCACAGAAGATCAAAGACGCAGATCAAAGCAGAGCATGTGCTTGATGATCAAAGGGCAAGGGGGTTTGATGATAACAGGGTAAGGCAGCATACTGTAGCTAAGTTAGATCTGGCCCTCTAAAACACTTAACTACAGCTCCTGATCAGTCAGAAGATGCAACTGGTAGGAAGCAACTTCAAACTTATCCTTCTGGTGACTGTATTACCTAATGTACTACCATGTACTCATTGTTTCCTGTTGGTTGTAATGTTCTATTCTATTGGTAGTAATAGTTACCTTATTGGCAGTAATATTTATTCCCTACTTGTATGATTTCTTGCCTAAATGTTGTGCTATCCTGTGTTATGCAGGAAAATTAGATACAAAACAGTGCACGCATGCCTGTCTTCAAGGTTATCAACCTATTCCTATTCTTATTCCTTCCCACTCCATTAATTAAACTGATGAACAAGAGGAATTGAGTTGTCCCTTGCATCCTTCTACAATTGATCAAGCAGTTTTTCAAGTTTGGGCAGAGTTGTGGTCAGTGTGGCAGTGAGACAAGGATCAAAGACCAGAAGTCAAGCTGTCAAGGCAAAGAGGAAATTGACTAGAAAGACGCTACCATGGCAGAAACGGTGGAGCAACTTAAGCAGAATAGAACCTCGGCGAAATCCGTCTTCACCAAGCAAGCAAACTACTTGAGCAAATATGTGAGTAGCATGGCAAGGCATGCTACTCAACTACTTGAGCAATAGGTGAGTTTAACCTTATTTGCCAACCACTATAAATTCCTGGCAAAGCAAGCCAACGACTTACAGTAAATGAGGACTACAGGGCTGGCCTGCTGGCAGACCTTAGGGCTAAAGATGACAAAGAAGACATCGAGCCATCAGGCTGATCTTGAAAAGACGAGATGTGGACGCAATATGGTGCTGTGATAAGAGCCAAGTTTCTTGGCAGAAGCAGCCTGTGAAAGAGCTCGTGAGAGCCCCATGTGCTCCGAGCACCTGGAGCAGGTAATGAGGTCCATCCAAGATGCGAGTGCAAGCCTAGCAGGCTGGGAAACATGGATCCCACGCGAACGGATTGCACACCTTAACACCAAAGTGGCGACCCTGACATCAATTACCTAGAACCTAGAGGCCAACTTGGCATAGTTCTTCACTGCACAAAGCCTTGCAAAGGAGGAAATAAAAGAAGAATCACAACCTGTGGTTGTCTTGCAAGCAGCGGTTCAACAACCAGTTGTAAGAATACAGGCAGCCAGGCTCCCTATATTTACTGGATTCAAAGAAGATTTTTACAGTTCGTGGAAAGATTGGAGGGATATCCATCCGGCTCAGCAGAAGCAAAAAAAACTCCAACTCCTCGACAGTGTGGACGAGAGCGTATGCGGAGATCTGCGGCTGTCATCTTATGGCAGCGCGGAAGATATCTTCAGGTTGCTTCAAAACAGATATGGTAACAGGCAATCGATTGCCATGGAAATAATTGAGGACCTGGAAAGGTTTCCACCCTTGAAGCCGAATCAACCAGGTGATCGACTTGATCTAGGCTGTAGAGCACGCTCTATGTGACCTCACTGAGCTTGGGAGCATTGGAGCCATCAAGAACCCCCTGATGACCAGGTCTATAGAGCGCAAACTGCCAGACGATATAAAGAAAGATTGGATCAGGTCACTGAGGAAAACCTCAAACCATGTCACACCTGAAAATTACTTTGACATTTATAATAGAAAGACTTTATACTACTTTGACTTTTATAATATAAAGAGGCCCTTTGACTTGAGAGGAAGCATGCTTCTACAAAGACTGAGTGGAAAGTAGGTTGCGTCATCTGCGGAGATGAAAAGCACTGTGGGGAAATCTTTTGTAAGCAGTTCAAAGAACTGGAGCCTAGCGAGAGGAAGAGAGCCGTCAAAAAGCTGGGAGCATGCAGGTGATGTCGCATGTGTCACAAGCAGAATGATTGCAAAGACACTTACCTATGCAGGAATGGAAATTGCATCAACGGAGGCCCCTCAAACCACCACTTCCTCCACCGCCTGAAGGAAGGTTCGAAAGGTAAAGAACCTAAGAATGTGGGAAAACCCAACATCAAAAAATCAACACTGATGGAGAAGCAAGAGAAAGCAATATCCAAGCTAAGCCCAGAGGCAGCACAGGAGGTCAGGGAGGCCTTTACCAATGTGGCAGCAACATCCCTGTGCACTGTAAAGAACCCTCCTGAGATAACAGAATCAAGCACACGGGAGTTACCAGTTATCCTGATGGTCCTGGAAGTAATTGCCAATTCAGGGCAGACTATAGGAATCTTCATTGACTTAGGGTCAGACACCAACCACATCACCCACAGAGCTGCCAGAAGACTAGGCCTGAGAATTAAAAAGGTCACGCTCATCGTCCACGGGGTTGACATGGTTATGAAGGTTAAAACCATGAGATACTCAGAGGGTCAAGACACCTAAAGGCACTGTGGAAGCTCAAAAGCTTATCTGCTATGGCCTAGATGAGATTGCAAAAGTCCACAGAGATGTCAAAGCAGAATAACTCAAGAAAATCTTCCCCAACGCTGATCTGGAGGACTTTCAATGACCTAGGCATATTAAGCTTCGAATAGAATAGAATAGAATAGAATAGAATAGAATAGAATAGAATAGAATAGAATAGAATAGAATAGAATAGAATACCTATATTGTCATTGTATGGTACAAAGAAATTGTGGTGCAGCTCCAATTCAACAGTGCAACAAAGTAATAAATACAGTATAAACATATCTACAGTATGAAACCTATTTACAGTATGAAACCTACCTACAGTATAAACCTATCTACAGTATAAAACTTATATACAGTCTAAAATCTATAGTATAAAGCCTAAGACACTATAAAAACTAAAAAACAATGCAAACGGCAAGAAATAGTGCAGATGGTGGATTGGCGCTCATGTGTGCAGCATTAGGGGTAAAGTGTCTAGTGTGTTATTTAGAGTTCAGTGCAGTGATGGCTTGGGGAAAGGAGTTCCTGAGTGTTTGCCAAAGAGGTGGTGGGGAGGATGGGTATTGTCCCCCATGATTGCCTCAGCTCTTCTGAGGCAGTGAGGTGTGTAGATGTCTGTCAGAGAGGGGGCAGCCGATGATCCACTGCGCCATCTTAACCACTCTGTGGAGACTCTTGCCTTCTGCCTTGCAGGTGGAGAGCCACACTGTGATACAGTACACTAGAATGCTTTCGATGGTAGAGCAGTAGAGGTCACGAGCAGCCTCTGGTAGATGTCCCTTTTGAGCACTCAGGAAGTGCAGACGCTGCTGTGCCTTCTTGATGATGGCAGTGGCGTTTCTGGATCAGGATAGGTCAGCAGAGATTTTGCACAGGAAGGTGTAGGTGTGGACCATCTCTACCCTATCTTCATTGATGTAGATGGGGGCCGGTAAGTCTTGAGCCTTCTAAAAGTCCAGGATGATTTCCTTTGTCTTTGTGGTGTTCAGAACCAGGTTGTTGGCTGAGCACCATTCAGACAGTCTCTGGACCTCGTCCCTGTAGGCAGACTCGTCCCTTCTTGTGATCAGGCCCACCACCGTCGTGTCGTCTGCAAACTTCAAAATGGTTTTACTGGGGTGGGTGGGTCTGCAATCGGTGTTGTAGCAGGTGTAGAGCATTGGGCTCAACACACAGCCTTGTGGGGAGCCAATGCTCAGTGTCCGGGAGGTAGAGGTGTTGGAACCTAGTTTAACTGACTGGGGTCAGGTGGAAAGGAAGTCCTTAACAAAGGGAAAAAGTAGTTGGAGACCTTGTCCTTTGGGATAGCCCAAGATATGGCAGTGAAGTACCAAGAAATCATTGAAGTGCAAGGATTTGAAACCAAAACCAAAAACACCGCTGCAGGGAAATAGTTCTTGGACTGGTGAAGGGACAGCATCCTGGCAGCCTGCAAACCTAAGTATGGAGGGTGCCATTGCGGTAACTGGCAGCCAAGAGGCAAAGAGGTGATTCTAAATGATAAAAGAGAACTAGAGATTATCAAGAAAGTCCTCACCCATACTAAAGCTGAAGCTCACAGTCAGGAGCCTCACTGGGACACGAAGTACCCCTGGATCGAAGACCCAGGCTCCCAACCCAATAACAGAAAAGCAGCGTAGGCTACCTTCTTGAGGACAGAGAGAGAGAGACAGCTCAAAAGAGAACCAGAGTGGCACGAGACATATGCAGCTCAAGTCCATGAGATGGTGGAAAGATGAGCAGCCAAGAAACTCGCCAACTGGGAAGGACCAGTATGGTACGTCAGCCACTTGGTAGCACCAAACCCACACTTGGTCACAACACCCGTGTGACTGGAATGGAATAGCAGGCAGAAGTATTAGGGGATCAGCATGAATGACCTCCTCTTGAAAGGGCCAGATGTACTCAACCCCATCCGCTCAGTTCTACTGAGGTTCAGAAGAGGGATGCGGTGCTGGGCGATATTAAGATGTACAACTCTGTGGGGCTTGAAGACCTGGACATGCACCTCCACAGGTTTCTGTGAAGATGGTGTAATATGCCATTACCAGAGTGAACATTGGTGATTGGCCAGCTGGTTGCATAGTGCAACTAGCCATGAGGGAGACAGCAAAATTGCCCATGTCCACTCACCTGAAGGAGGAGCGTAGGATTCTCGAGGAGGATTCATATGTGGCTGACATTCTAACTTTCCATAATGACCTGGAACAGCTAGACAAAACCACCAAAGCCGTTGTAGTAGAAATCACGTGCCTTTAGGACTTCTTCAAGTCCTAAAGGCTCGTGGTTTCTACTTTAAGCCTTGGGTCCGGTCAGGCCAAAGTGGGAGGCAGGCACATGCATCAGAGCATCCATGATCATCAAATCAGGTATTCATTCTCCCGAACCAAATAAGAGAAGGAGACAATAAAGCCTTTGATGTGGGGTACTTGACAAGAAGGGAACTGTGAGGGACGTGTACGTGAAAACCTTACCCGGCCATCCAGTATCAGTCACGAAGCACTCCCAAGAGAGGAAAAATATTCACAGCAACATTCCTCCACAAAGATGTCAGATGAATTGTTGTCCTACTTACAGTTGAAGAACAGCAAGATAAGCAGCAACAGAACGACTAAACCCAGAATTACAAGAGACTGGTGTGACCTCCTTGGTTCAAATGACAAGGAGGTCAAGTGGGAGGTGTTGCATCAAAACCCGAAATACAGAAGATCAAAGACGTAGATCAATTAGATCAAAAATGAGAGCATGATCAAAGGGGAGACGCAACAGGTAGGAAGCAACTTTAAACTTATTTACTTAACTTACTTTAAGATTAACTTTCTGGTGACTGTATTACCTAATGTACTACCTTGTACTCACTGTTCCCTGTTGGTTGTAATGTTGTATTCTGTTGGTAGTAATATTTACCTTATTGGGAGTAATATTTATTCCCTACGTGTTGTATAATTTCTTGTCTATATGTACTATCAAATATTATAAATAGATACAAAACAGTGCATATATGTTCTGTTTGTCTTCAAGGTTATCGAGCTATTCCTACTCCTATTTCTTCCCACTCCATTAATTAAAGTGGTGAACAAGAGGAATTGAGTTGTCTCTTGCATTCTTCTACAAGTGATCAGTTTTTCAAGTTTGGGCAGAGTTGTCACAAAACACACATAACTTGATAATGTACAATGATATGTTTTTAATGATGTATGATGATGTTTTCATAGACATCCTAACTTTATACCTCTCTCAAACAGAAATGGAAAGAAAAGGTAGCATAGTTATGATATAGTTTTATAATATAGTGTGTTGCTTTGTTTATTGCTCCTTTCACCTTTGATCAGCAAAAGATCAGGGATGTCCTGTTTATTTTATTTTGCTTGAGGCTCAGGCACTGCATTTGAGATTAAGTCATAAACATTGAAACAAACAGATGACTGCCCCACGCAACACACAAGTGCGGACACATGATCCATACCAGCAGTACTGGTATGGATCCACTAGATGGCGGTAAACTCAACTTGGAGAAAAAAACGGCGTCTTTTCAAGTTGAGTAGAACTCGGAAAATCCATCATGTCAACAGTGGGTTCTTTGTCACTGCTTGCGTTTGCTGGTCTGAAGGGGTTATACGCGTTTAAGTGTATAAATGCAGCTATACAACAACAGATGTCTAAAGGTTTACTGTTCCTTAAGCTTATTTATTTAAACCCAGCCGAGACAAAGAAATAAAGTGCTGTACCGAATACACAACAACATGTTTCATTAAACTACAAGGAGTAAACGACCACCCTATGCTCCTGCAATATCGTTACTGAGATGTGCGGCCTCATATAAATATAATTAAGTCGATTTTAGCTCTATACTCCCAGTCAGTCGGTGGCGGTAATGCGCTTTAACCTTATTTGCCAACCATTATAAAACAGAAGAAGAATTGTTGACAGAGGCAATCAGTGAAGAAGAAAGCCGTCTGGGCATTTCCTGGTTATGTGAGGTGTAAATATAGCTTCCTTCAGATCATTTGTTTTACAACGTCGGAGTCGAGACTGGTTTTATTTTAGTCTTTCCGACATGTTCAAAAGTTTAGGGACGTGGTTAGGTCTGGAGAGTCCTGTGAACTCGAAAACGACGCCGGATGACACCGAAAATGTGAATGTGGAGCAGGAAGAAAAGGTTGTGGAAGCACAAAACGAGGTAAACAAACAGCAACCAGCTGTCCAGGATGGAAATCCGGACGAGAACCAGGAAAACTCCGAGCAGGGCAAAGGATTGGGTGGTGAGAATTAACTTTCTATAAAGTTGCCGTTGCTGTTTTTAAAATGCGACTGACTTGTTTTCGGCTTTGAGGCAGGGTGTGTTACAGAAAATGTAATAATTACCTCCACCAAGGAACTTATGTGACAGTCGACGTTCACCTGTCTGTCCGTCATTCTGTTTACAGAATAAAACATACGGGTTTGTTGAATTTTTAGGAAATGTTGATAATGGTTCAAGAGATGATTAAATTGTGGTGTGGTGATCAAAATATGTTGGGAAATTAACTGCATGCGTCTTGTTTAGGAGTTCATAAACAGGAAGAGCTCATATAAAGGCTCATATAAAGGACGCCATCTTTAGGGTAAAAAGGTACATTTCCCTGCACAGCTGCAGCTTTTGAGTTGGCCAAATTAATAATAGAGCAGAACGTTTTAAGAGAGAATACTGATGGGTTTTTATTGTGGCTGCTGCCAGAAGTAGCACAATGGATTCTGTGCTGGTGCGATCTGTAGTCTCTGCTGTCTAAATGGTAAATGTCATGTTTTCCTAACTCCCACATGCAAATATAAGCCCTTGTTGATGACACAGTTATGGATTTGCTATCCAATAACGTGCACCGCCCTCTTCTTCATCCATGAACAGATTACATATTCAGTTTTGCCTCCACTGCCACAAGGAAGATCTCAGACTCTGTGGTAGAGACGGCCCAGACCATCAAAAAGACTGTCGAGGAAGGAAAAATCGACAACATTATAGACAAGGTTTGTTTACCATTTAGGAGCTGTTACTCTGTCAGGGTGTGTAAGTTTCAGACATGTCGCTAAGCTTGTTCCACCTGTGCATTTTCAGACAATCCTGGGAGATTTTCAGAAGGAGCAGCAAAAGTTTGTCCAAGAGAAGAAATCGAAAAAATCAGGTGAATTTACAAGTAATTTTTTAAAATGTATCTCAGCATCTCTTAAATATTACTTTTCTCAGAGATGCAGTTCAAGTTTGTCTTTTTATTTATTTATTTATTTATTCATGTACAGTTTGTGGAGAAAATGTTATGATTTTTTTTGCTTTATATTTGCATCATTGTCATCTGGAGTTAATATGAGAGAGCCGGCAGGATCAAATTCACACAGAATAATCATACATACACCTTCTAATCATAAACCAAGATTATTGTGTACACATCAGGTATAAAAGACTCATCTGTAATTTCCACAGGACGTTAAAGTCATACCGTTTCTGCTTGGCTACGTTCCCATTATGATTCTGCAGAACAGTGGTGCAGTTTGGGCCACAGTTGCAAATTCCCCCTCAAAAAAGACACAAATGATGAAATATCCCTTCATGCGGTTAAAAATGAACAGTCGTCCATTCCTGCTGTCACATCCCCTGGTGTTGAACACAGTTCTCCACATTTGTGCGCATCACATTTGCATCCAGACACAGCTGTGCCTCCCTGGGTCGGCTACAACGAGGAGGAGACGATCCAGCAGCAGATCCTCGCTCTGTCGGCAGTAAGACCAAACCCCACGTGCACCTCTGGGTGAAACTGGCATGTTGTTGAAATTGCGCACTGTGATCGTAGGACAAAAGAAACTTCCTGCGAGACCCTCCTGCCGGTGTTCAGTTCAACTTTGACATGGAACACATGTATCCTCTAGCTGCAGTGATGCTGGAAGAAGACCAGCTGCTAAACCGCATGCGCTTCGACTTGGTTCCTAAACAGTTAGTAGACAAACAGTCTAGTTGTCTGCTTTTTTGTCTTTAATTTATACATTTCCATGTTTGTTTCTTCAAAAAGTCTAGAATTTCATTGCATGGAAGCTGTTCCCTGATAAATGTGTGTTGGTGTGTTTGACAGTGTGAAGGAAGAGGTTTTCTGGAGGAATTATTTCTATCGTGTGTCTCTGATCAAGCAGTCGGCTCAGCTCACAGCACTGGCAGCCCAGCAGCAGCAGGATGTTGGTGAGAGCGGGGCCAGTGTATCACCTGAAGACGTCGTTTTAACAGGTCAGGTTTTCACCTGAGGCCGGGACGAATAGCTCACACTCAGTCATCGCTTAATAACCACAAAGGCTAACTGTAGAGACGTAAGAGGACCGCTTTTAAACACAGAAGGGTTGTCATGAGAAGCTGCTGAAAAGGCTTTTTATCAGCATCCCATCAAAAAAAAAACCATAACAACCAAATGTCTTATTACTCGTAAACTACAGTGATTAGTGGCAACATGAAATTTGTAGACCTGGCTAAATAAAATTATAAACTAAACATGTCACGGTATTTTAGATCTAGATTGTTTGATTTGAGGCGTGATAAAACCATGTGTCGTGGGTAAAATTCAAATTCTCTGCAGTTCTCTGCGCTTGGCTTCTAATGCTCTGGTCTCAGAATCCAAAATCCAGAGTTACTGGGGCTGATCCACGAAGGTTTTCAGCTTTGTGTTTACCTGTTTTGTGTCTGTTGAAGCTCTCTGAGAGGGACACGCCCAAAAGAAACAATCATGCTCACATGCGGTGGAGACCTGTTTTGCATTCCTAATAGAGTTAATTACTGGTGTTGTCTTCTCCCAGTATGATAGTGCAAAATTCTCGATGTAGTTCCACGTTTAATCCATTTTATAACTTCAGTTCTTTTAAATTAGCCAATCTTATGCAAGAGTACCATTATCATGATTATGTTGTGGTGTTATATTGCCTTTGAAGATAATTAGCACGGTGTTATTAGTTTCTTTCCTTTGCTGTCTTGTACATATTAAGCAATATTTAGTGATAGCTCATGAAACTCCAGCATACAGCCACAGACAGGCTGATCTGAGATAAATCTGATGTCTCTGAGTTAAGCACTCGAGTTTGCATACTAACTGAATTCTACTGGGTTGTTTTTGTAGACAAAGTTAGGCCCAAAACTCCTCCAGTTTCCATCAGTGACATCCAGAAGGTAAGAAACTGAAGGTGTGCAGATATGAAATCCTCGCGTAAATCATAACTGTGCGTGTGTGACTCCCAGCCGCAGCGGGATGACGAGGAGGAGATGTCGACGAGTCCCGGGGTGTCCGAGTTTGTGAGTGATGCTTTCGACTCGACAGCCATTGACCAGGAGGACCTGAAGAAGGAGATGGAGCAGCTGGTGCTGGATAAGAAGGAGAGCCCCCCGTCCCCTGATGGTAAACACCAAAACACTACCACTGTGTCCTCTTGAAAATATAAGTCGGTTATCAACCAATCCAAGTACATCGCCCCAAGTCAAACTGTAATCATACCCCGTCATCAAAGTCACTTCCCTGTTTGTGGCTTACAACCTACGAGATGCACAATAATAATACAACAACAATAATAATAATCATAATAATGATAACACATTTTTTTTGTTAAGCGCCTTCTGGATCCTCAAGGTCACTTTATATAAGACAACATGAATGATGCAGAAATGGACTACATGCAATCATGAAACTGCAATGTCAACATTTGCTAAATACTAGAAGGATTAAGCAGACTAAAGTTTGTCATAATTGTTCTTATTAGTGAGATTACCTTTAATAATTTAGAGCTATATTTTATTATAATTGCTTCTGTAGCAAAATGCTACATTGCTACAAAATTGTCATCATGGTGAGGAAGTCTGGGAGAGCTTGATTAACAATTCATATTCAGCCATTTTTTGCTTTTTGTGATGAAATGGTGATAATGACTTGTTTCAGGGTCGGAGGCTGGGGACTGGGAGAAGGAGTTGCAGCAGGAGCTTCAGGATTATGAGGTGGTGACCGAGTCCGACAACAAAGATGACCAGTGGGATCAGGAGATAGAGAAGATGCTGCAGGCCGACTAAACCGGTGCTGTTTGGATGCACCGGTTTTATTTAAGAAAGGGAAGACCTTCCCCCTCTTCTGCCCCTGTAGCTGTCAGTGTTGTAAAGATTCCCCTGTTTGTGATGGTGAAAGTACTGATATAGTTGCAGGAGAGTCACTTCTGCTGTGCACAGTGGCCATGATCAGCTTTTGTAAACCCGTCACTTTGCTTTCCGCGGGCCTCTCTGGATTTCCTGATATTGGGCACTTGGGGGCGCTCCAGTACATAATATAGAATGACTTGCATTTACAATGAAATTTCTATTAATTTTAGGGATGTCCATGACGTCATACTATACTTACACTAAAATATGTAAAATGGCATATATGTAAATAAATGATTATAACATTTTACAGATTTTTGTCATTTTCTATTTAGCTTTATTGTTGGTTTCTCTCTAAAACTGTAATTGTTTTGTCTGTTCTCTGTCTTAAATCCAATATTTATGTGCAAAGTCACTAGCTTTATTATGAAGAAAACTACAGAATACAGGTACTATAAAAAAATTATTCTATTTGCCAGGCAGAATTTTCATTTATGGTAAATGCTATAATTCATTATGTTGTTTAATATGAAACTTTGATATTAGAGATAAAATCAGTGTGGTAGTCTGTGTCATCTGTTCTTAAAAGTGCAAGTTTCAAATTATATTCCTTTCATATACCACTTCATATTCGTAGGCAGTAACTCAAATCATACAGGTTTTCATGCTGAAAGGAACTAAAATGGCCAAAATTGCTCGGGAACCTTGTTCCACTATAATTTAGTATAATACATCTTGTGTATTTATGTTTGATTTTGTAATTCAGTCGATTAGAACAAATTAGCTTGTGGTAGGTTAGATATTTTTATTAGATCTACATTTATTGTTGAATATGAGGATAAACAAGTTATAACCAACTAACATCTTAAATATGAAAACAACCAATTTCGTCTTTCTCAAGATGACTAAGAAAGAATTGGGAAGAATTAAAGGGGAAAACTCACTGAGATGTGAAGGAAGAGCTTCATAAATTACACGCACGTTAGTGGAATGTTTATCGGGAGTGTGAGGAGGATGAGGATGTCAAGGAGCACAGAACTATCTGATGATCTCCCAGATGTTTAATAGATGGATTACAGGGAATTGGAGCAGGTACAGAACGAGCACGGTATGATAAAGGACTTAATGATTTTTCCCGCGGCTATGGAGAGTTGAAGTTCTGCATTTTGGGGCCTATATTAAAGAAAATCCTATGTGGACGGGAGAAGGCCTTCGTGGGCCCCAGCGCACTCCTATATACGTGCAAAGGTTGAGGAAGCCAGATAATCTGAGAACCGCCCGATTTATAAATGTGCGTCTCAGTGGATTTTTGAAGAAATAATTAGCAGAGAATATGTGAGCGATGAAACAACACCACGGCGCCCCATATGGCAGACAAGTGAAGGTTGGGGGGGCGAGGCGTTACCACTGCACTGCTTTATTATTTAATAAATGTCAAGAGGATCCTGCAGTAATGGGCAGAAGGTTATTATCAGCCAGATGAAGACACTACAGAAGACTGGGTGGTACCATGATAGCTGCCAGACATGAATTATTGGAATAAATACCAGAATTTGGCTCGAAGAAAGAAATATTTATACAAGTGGATGATACGCTGCTTCCCCGGTCATCAAGGCCTGTGTTCAGATGGAAAAACTCCTCCCAAGAGGGTGGAGGATGACAAGAATAATTACGTGGACAAATCATCATCACACTTCATCACCTCGTCAGAAACCTCACTCCTCTCCTTCTCCTGAAGATTAGACCAACTGAAGAGATGGAAAGCAACAGCAACAGACCAGCCCCCCTAGTTGTAAGTAAAATTTCCCATTTTCCAACAGGCTATGGAGGAGAGAGAGAGAGAGATAGAGAGAGAGAGAGAGAGAGAGAGAGAGAGAGA
>BJFM01003142.1:0-36508 GCA_016586285.1 Arothron firmamentum | reverse complement strand
AGAGAGAGAGAGAGAGAAGGGGGGGAACAAAACAACTTTAACTGCTTCAAACTGATTTAGTTGTCGCCTGCAGCAATAACCTACCTGCAGAAAAGGAGAAAGAAGGAGAGTTCTACTGGGTGATTATATAAATCGGCCAAAATTTGCATTATTAAGGCATTATAAAGGCATTATTGCCTTTATTTGCATTATTATTTCCTGAAGTTTAGTTCTTACCTTTCTTATTATTATTATTATTATCATCAATTTTCTTCTTTTTTTGATGTGGCCGTGGCTTCCCCAGCATGATAGTCTGATGAAACAGTGCTGTGATCCTTAAAATAAAGGGACAAAGGAGAGAAAGAAGAAGATAAGGAAAAGTGTAACAGTGTTCTTAAAGACGACTGTTGCATCGGTGTTCAGGGTCCTTCATGTGCAGCCCAGACAACAGCCTGACCAGGAGCAGCAAGAGGACTTTAACTCAACGCAAGAACCCAGACTGTGGACCACGAACACGCGTGGACTGTGTGTCCCACGAAGAAGCGGACTGTGCTTTTCCCCGTCCCTGTCCCGAGGCTAAGACCAGGACAGCTGCAGTGGCCCGGCAGCGAGGAGAGCGGGACGGGTCGCTCTCCAATCTCCCACACCGGGGTGTAACTGGAACCCCCCCATCTCCCAAAGACTTAACATAGATGCCCAAATCACAGGTAACCACGAGAGGCATTGTCGTTTTTTATTGACAGTTTTATATCCTTTTAATCCATTTTTACTGATATCTTCTAATCAGCATCACCGTTCATGTGTAATCTGCCTAATCTTTTAATAAAGGTGAAACTTGTGTTCTGGTCCTTGTAGATATGTTCATCGTTAGAAGCATGAGATTACTTCATACACTCCAGAAGTAAGGTTAACTCCCGGTGTGGCAATAAACACCCATTTTGCTTTATTAGAGATAATCTATCATGACATCATAATAATAACACGACATTATACGACACCACATAGATGTTAAAGGATTGATGGCCTTTAGTGAAAGCATACCCTCTGACCCAGATCGGGTTGATGCACCTCTAATCGGTCACTTTAACCCCTAACTAAAATATTAGCCTTCCAGCTGCCTGTCTGCAGCTATGAAAGGCTAATCTAGCATTCAGCACGTGCCCAGAGGAGCCATCGCAGCCGCTGTGAGTGACGCAGGCTCTCAGAACCTCTCTAAGCTGCGCGGTTTTGAGGGTTGCTCAGAGGAGGCAGAGTCAAACAACTGATGGAGACGGTCAGCGGCTGGACGCGTCCTCTCCACACCGGCTAAACAAGCTGCCAGCTGTTGGTAACTTTAAAGAAAGTCGGTTCAGATTGATTCATTTATGCTTTCGCAGCGCCCGTAAGCGGAGTGTGTCATCCATGATGGGAGTCTGCTGGAGCTGGTGGAAGCTCCTGGTTTGTTTGCTGTTGTGTATGTTCTCCCCACGAAACCATCAGCCTTCACACCTCTGAGCTCTCAACACGCATCCAGAGAACAACACACTTATCCTTGCACACAACGGCAACACGAGAGACTCTTTCTGTTTGTGCTCACCTGTAAAATGATGAATATAAGAGCGTCCTATCCCATGTGTGTGTGCAGAGGTTTGGGTGTAGAAAGTCCCCACGTTCATGAGTCAGTGGGAGTGGAATTATAGGAAAGATTCCAGATTGTTTTGAAAGCAGCGAGAGTCAACCAGAGACGAGTCTGTGCACGCCAACGGCTCCATGAGGGAGCAACCCAGACGGCAGAGCGTCTGAAACAGCAACACGGCTCCATCATCACACAGGCGCTGATGAATTGGAGGATGAAGAGTCATTTGCAACTGAGAATCAATACGAGGATCAATAATGCTAATGATTTTTTTTCATGTCCTTTCAGGTGCACGTGGAGGCACACAGAGGGAATAATGAGATGTTTCAATGCGGCTTTGTTCTCTCCTCCATATCTCACGGCCATCACGCTCACCAGCTGTGTCTGACAGGAACACACACTTGTTACCATGGTGACTAAGCCTAGCAAATCAGGAGCCGTGTGTGTGTGTTTATTGCTCGGTTTAACACTCCTTTAATAATGCATAGAGTGCGCTCTGTGTGGAAACACACCAGCAGCACATTTAATAGTCTTTCTTTGTCTCCAGCGTGTGCTCCGGAGGCTCTAACAGTCGGCCAAACGGGCTACTTGCTCAAAAGTCAAATTCAGCCTTTGAGGAAAGGAATGAAAATGAAAGCATGTCATCAGGTCATGCGGTTCAAGGGTGTCCCACTTGCAGACAGAAGATTTGTAAAAAATAAAATCATAGAATGAATAGAATCCTCCAGTACTGAACTAACGAGGTATCTTCTACTATTACTTAAAAAACTTTTTTTTTTTTTTTTTTAATAAAAATTTAAAATTGATTTTCGGAATACTTTAACCTCTTATTAAAAACACATTGTAAGCTAAGCTTCTGTTTGTTCCTCCATCATTACTTTCACTTTTATGCTCTACCATAAAATTGATGCGAGAATAGAAAAATGGCAACCGTGCGGAGAGGAGCAATGTCTCATAATCAGAATTGTTTCTTTTTTCGAGTTCATGTGTGACCGCGGAAAGAATAAGAATTATGAAATGCCTTTACATATGCAGATGGATATCAAGTAAACCCAGTGTGAACACACCCTGGGTTTCCTGTCACACTGCTGAATGACTGCTTTTTTTTCCCTCTTCCGATGACCTGAGGTCACACTAATTCACACTTGATTGCTGTGACTGTTGACCTGCCAATAAAGCTGCACAAAAACACCTCCGAGATAAAATACGCAGCAGGGGCATAAAATGTAAAACAACGTTACTATATCACAAAATGGACAAAATGGATCAACGTTTTAACGACTAAGGACTGACACCACGAGAACAGTGATGTTGAACGTGCACAGGGCCTCCTTGTTTAGGCCTCCGTGTGTGTCTGGCTGCCGGCAGGAAATGCGCCTTTATGACTCATTCCAGCATTTTACCTCATCCGACTTTCCATCCACCTCGCAATAACCCGATCTGTATCTCCTGATATGACTGTTATATTGCTCCTTCAGCTTATCTATCCAGGAAGGCTCTTTGTTTGTTTTGTCTGTCTAGTGTCAGACGTTCTGCATACTACAATGTCACAACGTCTTTTATGTGTGCTTACACACACACACACACGCGCGCGCGCGTGCGTCAGTTTTTGCTACAAAACATTTACTCTAACTACTAGTTAGACTAGTGAGATCAGAGATCAGAGCCACTCCCCAGGAGTGAAATAAATACTTTAGTAAATACTAAATAAATACTAAAGAGGAATAAAATGGAGAATAGCAGGAAATAAATTGGTTGATACAGCAAAACTGGGCTGGGAGAGCCCAGTCGACAGGATGAGAGGGCAGCAGCTCTTGTCTTTGCTGCAGATGAGAGCAACACCTCAGGTTTTGCCCAGAAGCCTCAGCTGCCAGACCTCCCTCCTCTTGTTCTATCTGCAGTACCGTGCTCAAAAGACACGTCTGCAAAGACTCTCACTCTTCCCACTCATGGCTATTCTGTGGCGTCAAGAAAATGGGTTTGCACGTTTGATCAGTTTGCACTTGTCTTTTCTTGCATATGTAACATCACCACGATCACTGTGTGCGTTTCATTTGCAAAAGTTGGACATTTTGTGTAAGTGAGGACATTTTTTTCTGGTCCCCACAACTTCAAAAGGCTGTTTAAGAGTTAAGGCTTGGTTTACTGGTCTTAGGTGGAGGTTAGGTCAGGATTAGGTTGAGGGAGGTGTGATGTTATATCAGCCAGTCTTTACAAAGATAGAGGAACAAACGCTTGTGTGTTGGTGTGTGATGGTGTGTGCACCTGGAGGTAGCTACAGACACAGGGGTGTTTTATTACACCACACTTCAACTGACAAATCCACAAAACTCTGTGTGTGTGTGTGTGTGTGTGTTTGTATGTGTGTGTGTGTGTGTGTGTGTGTGTGTGTGTGTGTGTGTGTGTGTGTGTGTGTGTGTGTGTGTATTTGTCTGTGTTTGCATGTGTGCAAATAGAAGGGGAAGAAAAAGGAACCAGGTGCTGAATCCGGACCTCACCTCACTAGGACTGTGGTGGATAAGACGCTTTAAGCTGTTGTGTGAGCATAAACAATGGTTTCCGCTACAATGTTTAAACATTAATCAGCTTTACTAACTGCAGCTTTGTGCACTAAGGGTCATGGGTATTATAGATTTGAGATCCAGATCTAAGAGATCCAGGAAAATATATATATATATATATATATATTTTTTTTTTAAATTAAAATGCAAAGCAAATTAAAAAACAAAGCATTACTCCACAAAGCAACAGGCTATCGTTTTATGGACACATACGCATATTGCAACATACAACACAGTTAGAAGACTACTCATATAAGTATTATAAAAGAAATACAAATATTTCAGTTGGCCACTTGATGAATTGGTTAATTTGACTGCAGTTTCATCTCCTTTTGTCTCTGGCAGGTTTGCAGAACGAAGAAATCAAGCCAAGAAGTCAACCCTCCTTCACAACAAAAGCATATATTTAAAAGGTTAAACCGTGCATTACACCTGCTCCCTATGACGAAACTCATTTGGTCTGACGAGAATTTATGGCTTATACATTAATAATATTTAAGTCAATATGTCTGTGAAGGTTCTCATTCATCCAGGTCATAGTTATCCAAGGTTAGATTTTGTAGGCAACTGGACTTAGAAAGGATGATCTTGAAGATGTTTCGCCTTCTCTCCAGAAGGCTTCTTCAGTTCTAGAAGTCAATATGTAAATACTTACGGAAATTGAAATGTTACTGAAACACACACACACACACACACACACACACACACACACACACACACACACACACACACACACACACACTTCCTAGAAACCCAGCCCTTGACCCTTTTTTAAGCTGGCTGTCACTTCAGTGCTCCGGTTCGACTATGAAAAGAGTTTTTCTCCCTTGAATTACTCTTCCTGGAATTATTCTGGTGTTGCTTAAACATTCCAATTTTTGTTCAATATTTCCGTATAGAATGTACACATGGAAATGAAGAAAGCCAGGGTCACTCTCTGAACATGTAGCATGTGCAGTTTAATGACCACGGAGCTGTCACACACTCGCACTCGGGCCTGAGGCTGCTGTCTGTTGATCCAGACAATGCCGGTGTCCCACCCACTCCAACCCCGATCCTGCACCCCCTCCACGACCTCTGCCCGGTTTCATCACATAGCAGAGCATATACAGTATGTCTTTTATGTAGAAATTCGCCAAATAAACTGTAACACACATGCCCTTGAGTGCCCTGGTGTGTTTCCATTTTTGAGCTGCTGGAAATATGAATTTCTCGTGGAGATCAATAAAGTATCTATCTATCTATCTATCTATCTATCTATCTATCTATCTATCTATCTATCTATCTATCTATCTATCTATCTATCTATCTATCTATCTATCTATCTATCTATCTTCATTCCTTAATCTTCAGCCTTTTTTATTTTTCATACACATTTCAAACCAGGAAGTCAAAAATCCTTCAACAATAAAAGCATATATTTAAAAGGTTAAACACCTGCTCCCTATGACAAAACTCCTTTAGTCTGACGAGAATGTATATATTACATATACATTATATATACATTAATAATATTTAAGTCAATATGAAAATGCTTACGGAAATTGAAAGGTTACTGAAACACACACACACACACACACACACACACACACACACACACACACACACACACACACACACACACACACTTCCTAGAAACAAACCCTAGCTCTGGTCCACATTTACGCTGAATACAAGAAGGTGACGCCAGGTTATATGTGTGTTTCCATCTTTATAGTGAGGAAGTAAAAATAAAATAGTGGACGATCGTCATTGTTTTATTTCGAAAGTGCGCACCGGAAGCCTCCCCCCGTCGCTCCAGCCGCGGCTCTCGCGCCTCAGACTGTCCGCTCGCGAGCAGAGGCGGCGGTAGCGGCAGATCGGCGTCAAGTTTTTCGCTAAACTTCCGATGTTTTTCTAATTTCTGCCGCCTCCACATTAACCTAAACAGACTTTCACGCAGTCTTGCTTTACCTCGATTTTTTGCTTGTCAGATTTCGAGCGTTTGTGCGCGAATTGTCTTTTGTATTTCTATTTCTTTTTTTTTTAACTGTATAATTGGAGCCTTTGTGCACCTGCGGGTAAAGGTTACTTTTTAAACCAGTGAGTCAACAACCTTAACTGAGATTACTTGAGGAAAACTACTCAAGGTAAGAACTTTAAAGATCCGCAGAAGTATATTCATCAAATTAATAAAGATATTTGATTAGTATTGTTAGTATCGTATGAGCAACCACTTTTGCCCCTTTTAAAATTGGTGTCAAGGTATGTTTGAATATGTTTAATAGTTACAACTACATTTAATCCCCTATTGATTAAGGTATTACACTTTTATTGACTTTTGTAACATAAAACCAACTTTTGTCATTTGTCTTAGTAATCCTTATTAAGTAAGTAGCACAAGACCATTTAAGAGGAAATTAACTTTAAGCTCTTAAATGGTGTTGTGAGAACTCTTATCTGAGGTTTTTGTACAGTAAGCGCAATCAAAGACATTACATCTTTTACGAGGGAGCGAAACGGAAGCCTGTGTGCGACTGTGTCACCAAGAAAATTGGTTTGAAGACCAGCAACCTAGATCAGAGAGGCACTGAAAGAACCGAGACGTGAGAGGGAAATGCAGATTTAACAGAGGAGTTTGACAGCAGGAATGCCTTCCTTTCTTCAAGCCAGGCCGGAAATAGAAAACCTCTAGTTATAAATGCACACCATAAGCAGAATTGTTGTAACTAGTGGTGGTTGAGGTTGAATGATGGTGTGCGTGTGTGTGTGTGTGTGTGTGTCTGTCTGTTTATGTGTCTCTGTGTGTGTGTTGCCTATTGATCTATAACCCCGAAGGAAATATCTGCAGCATTCCACCTGCATCTTCAATTTCCTCACTGAAGACATCAAAATACTAACACATGCACGCTCCTGCAGGTGTTCACATGCTATCGCTGCGGCGGTGCTGCAAAGAATGCAAGATCTTTACTGAGCTGTAGCCTTGGGAAAATTCCTCACTCACCAGCGATACAAGATACAGTCCTACCTTTGAGCTTCAGAAGCCTCTGCTCGGTGTTCATTTTCGCTTTGACACAGCGCAGGTTTATTTCAAGATGTGGACATTTTGTATGAGGTCATCTTATGTGACGGAAAAAAGTGGATGCAGATCACATTTTTTTTTTGATACCAGTGAATTACATTGCCTGGGACAATGTTCTTTGCATCATTTACAACTTTTCCCCCATATTCCAACTTGATTGGAGTCTCTACAAAGTGTAAATAGTGTGTGTGTGTGTGTGTGTGTGTGTGTGTGTGTGTGTGTGTGTGTGTGTGTGTGTGTGTGTGTGTGTGTGTGTGTGTGTGTGTGAGCGCCTGCAAAGCTGTGAGGGTGGTGTTTAGTTTGGACTGGAAGGGTCTGTGCTTCTTGCCTGCTATCATCACTGATAAGCTCCCCAAAGAAAGGGTGTCAATCATAGATGAAATTACAAAACAATCCACACTTGTAAAATACAAAATGGCAGATATCTCCATTTAACAGCCTCCAACTCCTGCGTTGACCCTTTTTTAAGCTGGCTGTCACTCCAGTGCTCCGGCTCGACAACAAAAAGAGTCTTTTGTTCCTTGAATTACTCTTCCACGCACATTCTTTCTCCCCAACTCAGCTGCTACGAGAGAAGCAGAGAACAATTGCACGACAAAGTCCAACTCAAATACGTGGGAATTGTTTGATTGGAGACCCTAACAGAGTGGGGATGGACGGTGTTGCTTAAACATTCAAACTTTTGTTCAATATTTCCGTATAGAATGTACACATGGAAATGAAGAAAGCCAGGGTCACTCTCTCCACATGTAGCATGTGCAGTTTAATGACCACGGAGCTGTCACACACTCACACAGCTCGGGCCTGATGCTGTTGATCCAGACAATGCTGGTGTCCCACCCACTCCACCCCCGGCCCCGCACCCTGCACCCCCCTCTACGACCTCTGCTCAGTTTCATCACAGAGCAGAGCATATATGTCTTTTATATGGAAAATCCCCAAATAAACTTTGGCACGCATGCCCTTGAGTGCCCTTGTGTGTTTTCACTTTCGAGCTGCTGGAAATATGAATTTATTTTGGAGATCAATAAAGTATCTGTCTGTCTGTCTGTCTGTCTATCTATTGTCATTCCTTAATCTTCAGCCTTTTTTATTTTTCAAATGCATTTTTTCAAATTTCTCTTTAATGAGATTAAAGTTATTTTTCCTTTTTAATATAGTGCTGATCAGTTTCGATCACATACGAGGACAGTGAGCATGTTTTTGTCTGCTCATGCAAATACCGTGTTTGTTGCCTTTCACTTTGATGCCGTGCGCCAGACACAATGAGTAATATCGGAGTTGATGTATGACTCAGGCATCACGGTGCATCGATGGGAAGACGTATGACACATGAACGCATTCAAGAAATAATAAAGTGACACACAGTTGAGTGCCCCGTCTCCTGCTCGTGTCACGTGGGCGCTGAAGCCTGTATGTGTGTGTGTGTGTGTGTGTGTATCAACACAGCGATGTGTAGGAGATGTAAGCAGGCTTAGGCAGCGAGTTTGATGAAAGGAATGACTGAAGGGCTTTGTACTGAAAACCAGAAATGTGTGCAGCTCACAGGCTTGTTCCTGCTGAATTTAACTCACACACTCACACACTCTCACACACAGAAACCGGGTAGTGAAAAAAAAAAAGGGGGGGGGGAATTCTTGTGCTGAATTAATGTGAGCACCACGCAGAGACAATAGAAAGGGTGCAGGGGTGGGGGGGTTCCTTTTTTGTGCCAGCAAGTTCCAACATGAAAGCTTAGAAAGGTCGCTGGGGCTAAAAAAGATAAACTCATTCTTTTATCATAAAGTCATATGAATAAACAGTATTTTTCCTTCTCACGCACACACACACACACGCACACACACACACAAACACACACAGTTGGAGCCTGTGAAAATACAAACTTTCACAGCAGGCTTATGTTGTCATTCATGGGACATTTGTAGAAAATGGAGACTTCCTTGTTTAAACTCGTGGCTGTCAGTGAGTGTGATAAAACCACTTTATTGTGTGTTACATGTCTGATCTAAAATGACTCACACCATTTAAAACATTTCGTCTGACAATGTAGACGTAATCACCAAACTTTGACACTTCCTATTACAGAGCTCAGATTCTTAACTTATTTTTCCATTCTTTGATTATCTTTCTTTTTTTTTTTTAATATTTAAATATTCCCTTCCCTTTGTTGAGTTCTGCTTTTTCAATAAAAGTGCTTATTTCACATGTTTAAGTTTTAAAGTCGACAGACATGTTAGGGCATGCAAATGTGCTATGGCTTTTTTTGGTGGTGATGGTGATTAATCACACAACATGCAGAAATATTTTGTTGTCGTCAGCTTAACCAACAATGTCAAATGCAAAGACGCAGCCAGTAACATTAAAAGGTATCTCTGCTACCAGCTGAATTTCAGATAAAGTTTGCTCAAAATCAGAGCGCTTCATTTGAGGACACTCGCTTAATTAAAAAGTCTGATTCTAAAATGTTCTGTTGGATCATATGGAAGCGCTCTGGCTTGGCGATTTAAATCAATTTGAACTTTGTAATTGTAAACACAGACACCAAAACTAGGAGAGATCCTAGCGTACCACATACACCGAACAACCATGTCATGAATTTGATGATGTACCTTAATTATCGCAGGACGAAGAGTCTTCTTTTCAAGCAGGTGAGGCCACATATTTAAATACTAATTACCAACTGTCGCAGGTATGGAGAGGACCAGAAGCAGATCAAAGAGCCAGTTCTTGCTTTAACAGGCTTTGTTCCTCAGGTTTAACAGGCAGAACGTTAATCAGAAGGTGGTAGCGAGGCACGTGAGCAGGTCCAGAAGCTCTCAACTGGCTCAATGAGTCAAGTCCAGACACAACGGGAACTGATCTCGCACTGAACCAACGGCGGTTCCAGGGAGAGCTCGGTGACGGAGTGCCTCTGAGCCTCAGGTTAGGCAGGAATCAGTGGGCAATTCTAAGGGACGGGGGGCTGGCCTTACCGGGGCAGAGACGACGCAAAGGTGTGTGTGTGTGTGTGTGTGTGTGTGTGAGAGAGAGAGAGAGAGAGAAAGAAAAAAACGTAAAGCCCACATCACAAAAAAAGTCACACATTAGCCCAGTTCCGCCTCTCTTGAATGATCAAAAACAGAAGTGCAGAAACCACAATTATGATGTGTGAAACAGACACAAGCTGGAAAACAATGTTTCCAATGTTATAGTTGAAGTACTGAATCACTTCTCTCTGTGCTGTACATGGAGATTCCAAAAGAAATACAGTATAATCTCAGGATAGATAAATATGAATAAGCAAAACTCCTCCCCAGCCTACAGCCACACCAGCTCTGAGTACACTGACGTGCACGGAGATCATGTCGGTGTCATCTAGTAACTCAAATAAGCTTGTGTGTCACTCATGCATGAAAACATTTTTCTGATAATAATTGCAGCTTTGAGCACATAAACATGGTGGTATTGCATCATTTGTGTGCAAACATGGATTTCTAACAGCTTTATGTTTGCCTCTTCTTTGCTATCAACCTTGAGTCTGACACAGGCTCTATAAATGTTGTAAATTGTTGTCTACCACTGCAGGACAGGTAAACACGTGTTGTCAACAAATTGAGTTGTAAATTACAAAAAGACCGTCAAAATATGAAGAAAATCACAAGTACCCAGGAGCATATCGAACACCACCCGGTCAGATTTCCCTGTACTGCTTGTGGACTCTTTATTCATATGCTAGCTGGCATATACGTAAATAGGGAGGTTGTCCATTATGTGCAATTATTTAGCCTGAAGGGCCACATTGGGTTTTAGATCTTGATGAGCGAGCTGGCCAGGTGGTGCAGGAACTAACCCCCCCCCAAATAAGGATTGGAGGTTAACTACAAATCCAGCTTGATGGACTATTGACAGAGAAAGTATTGTGAAGAGCCTGTAAATTGGTCCAACTAGAGATGGATGATGAAGCTCCAAATGATGTTTGGCCCCACCTTCTTGAGAGGACGTGTTAGCATGATAGGTTAAAGGGGGGTTCTGAACCTTTTTCTAACCAATCAAGATGACAACCCTCTTCATTTGTCTTCTGGAGAAATTATTGTGAAGGCGCTGTGGGCCGGATTAACTAGTTCATCGGGCCACATGTGGCCCCCGGGCCTCAGTTTGCCCACTTCTGCTCTATATGTTGTGCATATCTTTCTCTCTTCTTGTGGTTTTGCAGGTTCCTGTCTATGGTTAACAGAATACTTAATTTCCACTCAGAATTGGCACACTTAGAGACTTTTACTTCCCAAACACAAACTGCAGGCACGGATGCTGTGGCTGGTCACATGTGAGCGTGATAGTGTGTTTTTTCTTTCTTTTTTACACTGCAAACTGTTAAAGGAAGTAATCATTCAAAGTCATGTGATTTAAAAATAAACGGGATGAGGTGTAAAAAAAAACAGAAATGTGAATGTTTGTGGTTAAAATACGTCTATGTCTGTCTGAAACATTCACCTGAGTTTGCAACTGAAACCTCATATCTTTCAGATCCCACACAGCTGACATTTTGCCTTTTAGATCATATGTTGACAGAAATGTTGAATGTCAGCTGCTGTATCATGTTTCCTTGGAACGAGAGGCAAAAAGGAAAAGAGTGTTTCCATTGATAACGGCACAGAAAGCTCCTTGTGTGTATTTTGAGTCTGGACTCATTTCTGTTCATTGATAAGAAAGTAGAGAAAACAAAGTCTGCTTCTGGATGGAAAAGAAAGCATATTACGCCAAGTTGTGTTCCCTCTCGACACAGCTTTCTTGGTTTTGATGTAAACGTCACGAGTTTTGATGCTTTGATGAAACGTCACGAGTGTCCTGATTGCGGTTACTGAACTTCGCCTGGTTGTACACAATTCATCTTCATTTTACCCCCCACTAAGTCTTTTTAAGATAATGACCTACAGTTTTTAACAAGTGCATTTCATTCCTTTGTTTTTATGTGGCAGATTTGTCTCAATGGCGCTACAGCTGAAAGAGAGCCTGTTTGTGTTGACCTTGAGTGTCCTCTTCATACCAGGTAAGAGCAGACAATCCGCCGTGTAAAGGTACATACATGTCTGTATGTATCCATTTTCACTCAACATCAGTTGATTTGGATTTCAGCTGCTCTTTGTTCCCAGTGTCATATTTGATGTTTTTAGTGCATTTTTAGTGGCTGACAGTTTTTTTAAACTCACACAGTCATGTCTGTTTTCAGTGCAGAGCCATTTATGCACCCAAAGGTCATCAGTGATGGTTCTAGAGATGGACAGACAGACAGACAGACAGACAGACAGACAGACAGACAGACAGACAGACAGACAGACAGACAGACATTTCCTTAGTTTCTCTGACCCTTTAACAGATTAAATTCTGGAAACAATAAAATCTACTTTTTGCAACTCTATATTCAGCCTTTATCTAACTCTGCCACTATTTCAATTTCCAGTTGTGTTACTCATCTTTCGCAAGGTCACCTCATTTTTAGGCGTTCCACCAGCTCTTTCAGCATTTCCCAACTTTTACAAATAGTCTCTGCTGCTTTGTGTGTGTTGCCTTCATGTTATTGATTTTTAAGTTATTTTTCTCTTTGGCAAATCAACGTTTTCTCTTGGATTTCATTTCAAACAAATCTGCAGCAAAGCAAACTTGACACAGTCTGCGCTGTATCTCTCTATGTGTCCTTCAGCTTCCTGTGAAAACGATTGGGATTTCCAGTTCTGTGGCACCTGGCGCCATGGCGGGGGCTCACGTAGTCTCCATGTCAACATCTCCCCAGGCTGTAAGGACATTTCGGTCTCAGCCGATCAGAGCTCTCTGTCCATCGTCGGAGAAATCACAGCGCATTGCAGGCGGTCCAACGTAATTCCCCTCACTGACGAAGTTGAGACCAACCCGGCAGAGAGCCGCTTTTGTCTGTACTGGGAGCCCTTCTACGACCAAATGAAGTTTCAGGTGAAAGACGGGAGGTTTCTGCTGCTCTGAAAGTGAAGCGATGCATGTGTTTAGCAAAGACGCTGATTTCATGTGTGATGTGGGCATTTTGTCTGCTTTTTTGCCGCAGTTTGGTGGAAAGAACCTCACCCTGTGCTGGCCGGCCAGCCTGCAGGGCTCCTGCTGCACCGACCTGTCACATGGCTCCAATGGACCAAGTGGAACCTATGGCATTGTTAATGGAACCATCAAAAACGATTTGATCACCAGTACAACACTGCTGGCCTACCATTTTCGGGCATCACCCACTGAGTGCAGTAAGGGAAAATCTATATAAAACCAATACTTTGATGATTTTTGTACTTTTTTTTTTTTACTTTAAAAGTGTAGGTAATGGATAACATTTTTTTCTCCTTCCACAGAAAAACTATGTGATCAAGAAAGCCAGAAATCCACCAGTGCCACCATGTAATTGTCTTTTCAAAACATATTCGCTGTCATATATCCTTTGATAGTAGACAGACTAGTTTTGTTAGCATCTCTGCCCGTACAGCTTTGACTTAATTGCTGCTCAATGCAGTAAGTGGATTGAACTCTGTCTACTAAGCTGTGTACGGTAATGAATGGGGTAAAAGGGATCCGTAAGTCAAGTTCTGAAAATTTTTGTTCTAATCGGCAGATTTTTTCTGTGTCCAGGGTTTCTAATGGGCCCCGGTCTACAGGGGCTGTTGAACATCCCTGCGCTCGCAGCTCCGAGGTGCTCATGAAGGAGGATTTTAAAGGCTACAACGTCACGTCGTCTGTAAGTTGATAGACCTGATTTGTCTTTTATTTCATCTTGCATCAAATTGCATCACGTCAGGTTTTACCAACACTCCAGTCCAGACAGCCAACCGCATACGTCTAGTCTCTAAATTGATTTTAACTGTCTTCCTTTTATTTCCAGCTCAAACAAGAGTCAGCTGCAGAACCGGTCATCACTGTCCACATCCCGCCGGCTCTAAAATATGCTGCAAAAAGCACCAACAAAGTAGTCTGCACTTTCTTCCAAAACAACTCCCTGTTCCAGGTATCTGCTCCCTTCTCCCCATTACACGTGCACACCCACACACCCACACCCACACACACACACGCACACACACACACACACACACACACACACACCATTTATATGGGAGAGTTTCTACAGGAACGCTCGCTTGTGTTTGTCTTTCAGGAGACTGTTGAGAACAGCGTGATTCTCGATGATGTCGTTGAAATAACTGTTGAGAATGAAGTCATCAGCAACCTGTCTGAGCCAATTAGAATCGCCTTTCGCCATGATGTCATACCTGTAGGTCTGCACGCTTGCACTGTTACAGTCTAAACAATACGCTCTAACACACACTAACCCTAGCCGTAACCCTAACCCACTGAGAGTGTAATCTGCAGTATGCACTTCAGTCTGTGCATCCCCCCCCCCCCTGTGATGTTTCACAGAAGACCACATGATCGGTTTGCTGCTATAAAATGCAGATGCTCTTTCACATGAATGTGGTACATTTCCCAACACTTCGTGCTGAAGACAAAGAGCCACGAGAGACAGTTCATGTTCTGGACGGATGCAACGTTGTGGTTATACAGGAGCGAAACTCACGCTGGCGAAACGCTCTTTTTGCTCACGTATCATGTCTCAAAGATTGGCTGATACACAGGTGAACTTTTGCACGCAGCCGTTTCTCCGCGTGTAAAAGTCATGGTGCAAATCTCTGAACTGCTGTCAGCCACGTTGACAGACGTTCTCACAGAGTGAGGGCGAACGGTGCTGTGGGAAGATCTGTCACTTTAAACATGAAAAATCTCTTCACCCCTTCTCTTTTTGAATTCATATCTAATTTACATGTACCAGTACCTAAAATTTAACTCCTTTAATGGCTTTTCTTCTTCCCCCAGAAATACCGTTCCCGTAAATGTGTTTCATGGGACACCAGGAAAGGTCTGTGTTTACTTCTATGTCTACTGTGTGTGTTGCATCCATGTATAAAACATGTTTAAACTGGTGATTTCCTTGTGCAGATTCTTTGCAGGTCCGCTGGGCCACAGATGGGTGTAAAACGCGTCGCCGTGGCTCCGAGCACACCGAGTGCCTCTGCAACCACCTGACTTACTTCTCCGTGCTTGTGGTGAGATAATGCAAACAGCGCACAACAGTTTTATGCATTAAAAACAGACAAGCAGGACAGAGACAACACAGCATGCTGTAGCACACAGAGAATGTGGTTTTTGTTGCTTTGTTGCCCCGCTCATCTGCACCACCTCTGACAGCAACTCCAACCTGGTTCAGTGTGCCACCTACTGGCTCTGAGCGTTATTACATCTGTGGGCTGCGCCACGTCCATGATCAGCTGCGTTGCCGTCATCATTTATATCTGCAGAAGGAGGTAATACCACTGTGGCATGATTAATTTCTTTCTTTCTTGTTGAAATGAAGTCTTTATAGAATATCAGGAAGTTAAAACCGACGCTGGCTTATCGCGGTTTTCATTTTGAAAAATAGCAGCAGGCTGGGATTCAGACATAGCTCTGATTCAGACTTCTGTTCCTCTCTCTGTTGCAGGCATTCCAAGGACCAGTCCGTCTCCGTCCACCTGGGTTTACTAGTTTCTCTTTTCTTTCTCTACCTGCTCTTCTTCTTCACTGGCGTCCTGGCCAATGTTGGAGGTGAGAGTGTGTGCGTGTGGGTAGCAGCAGGCCTCCACTACGCTTTGCTGACGTCCTTGACCTGGATGGGCATTGAGGTTTTTCACACCTTCTGGTTGGTCTACATGGTGTTCAGCCCCAGCCCAAACCCCTACTTGTGGAACATTGTTGGATGCGGTGAGTTCGTGATGCAATTCAGTCACATGACACTGTGGATGATTCAGCCAGCGTGTTATGAGCATGCTTTCCATCTGTTTTCCAGCTTTTCCTGCCGTTCCTGTCTTTATTCTTATTGTGGTCGGCGACACTTATGGTGTGAGAGAGTTGCAAGACTGTGAAGAGGCCTCTGATCCCTATCAGATGTAAACTTTTTTATCCAGAAAGATGGATAGATTCATTGACGCGCTCCTGTTCTGAGGGTGTTTTCATGTTTTCTAGGTGCTGGATGAAAGACAATACTAATGGCTGGCTGGCACACTACCTCACCACTCTGACGATCCTGGCGGCAGTGGTGTTGTCAGGCTCCGTGATGCTCGTCCTAGTTTTCAGGCAGATTCGCAGAAGGGAAGAATGGAGGCAGAACCGCCTGGCTTTCTTCAGCATGTGGGGCCTCAGCTGCCTCTTTGGGACAACCTGGTTCCTGGCCTTCTTCCAGTTTAAACCATTCATTGAGTTCTTTTTCTTTCTTTTTTGCATCGTCAACTCTTTTCAAGGTTTGTAAACGCTGAACACCATCTAATGATACAATAGCGTATTTTTATCACCGTGCAGCGTTATCAGACAAGTACACGGTGTTCTGTGAGTGTTTGGACAGGGTTATTTTCAATGTTGCCTCAGTGATTGGGTGGTTATATTTGGAGGCTTTGCTGTATTGTATCAGTGTGGGAATTAGACAATGGCTGGTTGATAACGACCTTGTTTTAGTGGTGCCTGTCACAAAGCAGCTTCCTGCCATATGGGTTGATTCAGGTCCAAAAACGTAGCCCTACCTTCACTACAGCAGGGGCCCGTTTCCAAAAGGGGGTTTGGCAAAAACTCTTAATTCATTTGTTGTGATTTAAGGGAAACTCATAGTTTTCAGTTTCAGAGAGCAGGTTCAGCATACCTCTGAGTCCGTTACCAGGGTAACAGTCTCCGTGAAACAAACCTGATCGCGAGCAGGTTTATTCCAAATAAGCCCGAGTTTCTGCTGCTCTTGAAGCCTGCAGACTGCCGGGAGAGGATGATCCGCCCCCGGTGAGACGTTTGATTCAGCCCCGATGGGAACTTCTGTGAGCGTTAAGATTTATTTGCAACCTCAATAGTTTATTCAACAGCATTCTCAGCCCTCACATTGCTCATATCACGGAAAGGCTCTCAGTTTGGAGCAAATTCTTTGTATTGTGTCGCGTTTGTTTTATCTTAGCATGTGTCCAAGGTAACCGTCAGGCTGTCATAAACGTTACTCTTGCATTTAAACGATTTTGAAACATGTTTGTAGTGTTAAAAAGTCCCAGACAGCCCAGACATCTCATGGAAGTGTTGCACAGAATTGCAGGTATCAGTTTAATCAATAAATTGATTGATATCTGAAAGCAACAGCAGCCAATTACATAGAACTCCTACAAGAAAAATCAGTGTGTCAAGTTGGGTCTGTGAGTAATGGATGGCATTTAGTGAACCAACACTAGGTGGCGCTGGATCACCTCAGCCTTTTTCTGTTGGCTATAATGCAGATAAATTTATTCAGAATACACAAGTTTGGAGACATGCATGTATAACAGGCATTTAAGTGTTAGATAGATAGATACTTTATTGATCTGATGGGCTTTCAGATAGACAATATTAAGTACTGACAGTGATGGAAGCTTAAAGATGTGGCTTTTTCTTTGTTTAGGGGATTTCTCTACCTAATTAAATCTAGTAATCACAGGTTAAATGAAGCGACTGAATGTTCTTTAATGAGGACAGGATAAAAAAAACACCTAAATCATATCTGACTTGTTTGAACTATATTTTTATATTTCATCTTAACTTTGTGCCGAGTCCGTTTGGTGCCAGCTGGGTTGCACCTGTGGCTCAAACACACGTATAGAACAGAAATATTGAATGAGTTGAACAACAACCCAGACATTTCTTTGTCATTTTTTTTTTATCTTTCTCCAATTAATAATCACGCATGGACTCGGTCAGTAATTTTCAGCCACACGATCTCTCTTCTTCCGCTGCTGCAGTATGACTTTTTTCTTGAAAATATGCGCATTTTTGGTGTACGCGGTCATGAAATCTTCCATCTCCAACGGGTAGAAGTGTGATGATCAAGGTTTTTTTTCAGTTGTTGCCATGCTGAATTACATTATCTGCGCTCCATTGATAAGGCTTTATCGCTGTGCACGAGGGTAACTCGGGGTAACTTTAACTTACAGTTGATTAAACCAACTCTGAACACATTTTCTCAAACCAAAAACTCTGAGTTGGGCAGTTCAGAGGTTTTCAATCCTGATCTTACGTTCAAACTCTGAGTTTTGAAAACCTGCTCTCTGAAACGGGCCCCAGGAAAGTGTCTCTCCCACATCCGATCACCTTTTTATTTCATCCTGGTTTACAGTTTTACAGGTGTTACAGTATAACATCCACTCTTATTAAAATAGCTTGTTTATTAGAGGTAAATAGCATCCGCCTCCAACACCTGTAATTCTCACTTCATTATTATTTGTCTTCATTGAGCAGTCAGACAGTGGTCACACAAAAACAAACAGGAGCCCAAGCAGAAAGTGCATGTACCCACGTGTATATTTATTGTTTAATTACGTGCTCCATGACTAAAAACCTCTCGCATATAAATGTATATTCATTTATTTTTTCAGGCTTTTTTTTTTTGTTTAAGAATTCACAGAGCTTTGTTTTTTCCTAATTTGTAATTGCATCACATCAGCAAGGTGTGTGCCTTGCCAGATCATGTCCAATCACCTGAATTTGATGCAGGTGGACTCCATTGGAGGCGCAGAAAGGTCTCAAGGTGATCAGTGGAAACAGGATTCACCTGACCTCAATTTGACCTTCATGACAAGAGCTGTGAATACTTAAGCACATGTGACTTCTTGAACATTTGCTGGGCTCTCTGTCTGCAGGGTTCTTTCTGATGCTGCGGTTCTGCTTTCTGCACTGGATGAGGAAGCAGGGTGGCGGCTCTACTCTGGGCAGCAGCAGCAGCAGCACCGGGTCCACCAGACAACACATGCTCCAGGAGAAGAGCTAGTCTGGCGGGGACGCAACAGAACAAGCAGAGCTGAAGCGGATCGTTGGGACGATACAGCGTTGTGATCATTAAAGAGCTCCAGTCAGCTCGCGCTGACTGGTGCAGAGGTGGAGAAACTCTGGGTGACGATTTACAGCTTTTCCTCTCTGGCTGGTAGAAAGGGGATGGGTTTTATAAGGGAAATAATTAACCTTTGCATAAAAAAATACCCTTAAATACAAAGACCGATCATAGAAAGTAACTGAAGGTTCTTACAGAGTCAGTGTTGTTTTGCTGCACCTTCCTACTGACTTTTTGTTATTTGCAATGTTTTTATACCTTTAAGTTCTGAGGCCAGGCTACAATATTTGGGAGGGAATACCTTTGTCCATTTAAACTTAGAAATTCTCTATTGATCCTGAAGGAAATTCAAGACCTGCTGTTGTCTGGGTGTATTTTTTAGTTCTAATTTTGTTGTAAAGCTGCTTCAGGTTTTGCTAAATGTGTTTGCAAGAGCTTGTTCAAGGTAATCCACTGTAAATTGATTTGATTGTTTGATCCTCCATCACTCAGGATTGTACAGGCCTGGAGCCTAGCTTTACACAATACCTAGACTGGGTCTAGTTTTGGAAGAGAACTAATTTTAGATTTTAAATCAAAGTTTCTAATAAAATGAAGCTTTTAAGCAAAACAAGGGAAGTAAATTGGTTCCTGGCCTCTGGGCCATGATTTTTCAATTGATGTATAGAAATTATTTTATTAAAGCTTTATTTTTTACCTTTTTTTTTTTTTTTTTTTTAACTTGGAAAGTAGTTTTTTTTTTAAAATTTGTAATTCTAATGATTTTTATAGTCTTTCATTCTAGCACTTTAGATTGTATATTTTTTAAAATCTCAGTGAAGTGACTTTTGTGGCTATTCTTTTTTACATTAAGTTTCAAATATAGAAGCCAGTGTATTCAGTATAAATGGATAGATATGTTTCTCCAGGAGGACTGCTTTATTCCTGTTGATAGTTGGATGTTGAGTGAAAATAATATAAAAGTGAAAAATCGGTTTATTTGAACTGGACATTTCATTTAGAGCCTTTAAGTAAGATTTCCGATACTGTGATGTTTGCACGATTGTATTTTCAAAAGTGAATTTTATGATTAAATGATTTTGTATATGTGAACTTTTGTAGTTGCATTAAAAAAAAAAAAAAAACTCAAATGAAGAAAAAAAAAAAATTGGTTGGCTGCATTTTTCCTCCCAAACATGAGTGCAAAGTCAGCACATGTTTCCCTCTCAGCTGTCTCTCATCATACCTTAGTGTTGCCTGACTGCAGCTCTTGCTCCATCTGTTCATACCAACATTCATCAGCAGCCACTCAGGAAGGGGCTTCCTTCTGTACACATCACAAGCAGGTTTCAGTCACCTGCTGCAGGCAGTGTGTGTATATGTGGGTGTGGAATAGTGTTTGCATTAGCATTTCACCTTTCACCCATCTTCACCCAAGTGTTCAAATATTCTGTGCTCATATGTTAGCAGCGCTGCTCTAATTACACTTAGGTTCTTCACACAGCAGCAACACCAGCATTGGGCTTGTGCAACAGCTCAGCCCTGCTGTGCAGCTGTCATTTCTGCTATGTTGGTCTCAAATCAAACTTTTCCAGTGGATATAAAGAACCCACACAACCCTGCTCAAATGTCACGGTTTTCTTAGGAAAACGGAAAGAAATCCTGGTAGAATTGCATTTTAATGTGTACCAAAGCATCAGAGGGATCCCACTGGTGAAAGGTATGAAAACAGCTTGACATTAGAGGGAACGTGGAACACAATGAGAGGAAACATGACACAACACTGACAAACTTGACCAAGAACTGAACGTCCTTCCGCAACTGGTGACAAAGATGAGATTAAAAACTGCTCAGAGGCTTCTAAGAAACTCTGGCTTAGCATGGCAAGACAAAAGACTTGTCTTACAAAGAAAAGCTTCCGGGCCCGGGCTAAATTTTATGCTAGAAAGCTGAAGAGCTTTCACCTTTCAGCATGTCACCGACTCAAAAAAATCATTCCAAATCAATGGAAGAGGACTGTGCAGAGGCGGTCTCGCAATCTGACAGATTAGGGGTAGTTTTGCAAAGTAAAATGGGCAAATATTGCCAAGTTTACTTTCCATTTACAACTGTAATTTCTATCTGAACACACTCTTTTTAGTTACTTTTTGCATGCAGATTTAGTCCTCATGAGATTAAAACAGACTTCAACAGCTCTGCTTACTCACTCATGAAATAGAGGTTTAACGCCAGACCGCCACCAGGTGGCGGTGTTTCATTTGTAAAGCAGCGGAAAAGAGTCTCCAGCTCGGCATCAACAGTGGATCCGTCGGGAGTAAAAATTTGCACTCATTTAAGCTCAAAAACGGAAAGTGAATGATAAAGCGTTGATTCTTACTCGATTTAGTGGGAGGACTTTGCTAGAGGGCATAGAATTATATCATTAAATACTTATGATTACATTCTACTAATATAAAACTTTATTCCTGTGGTTACTAATGTTATAATAAAAAAACTGTTATTGTAGTCCACGTGTTAAACTCGTGGAAGTCGTCTGTGATGGCTGTAGTTGTGCCTGGTGGAGCACCTGTGTGGACGACCAGGTTTGACTGACACGTCTGTCACCTGTGTGTCTGTAACTGCGCGTGCATTCGGAGGGGCAGAGTCACGTGACGTCTCGTGTGCCGCAGTGGCAGCCAGTTGTTTACCGGACTGATGCTCCTGTGAACGGTCCCGTGTCGGTTGGCTGTCAGCTTCAAAGCAGCACAGGTAAGAAAGAAATATAATCACATACACCGGATGACATGGTAATAAAGGCAGCCATTTCGTGTGTATCGGCTGGACACGCAGCAAAAACGCAATTTTATCTTCGTTTCAGGGACAAAAGAGAACCCGTCCCAGTCGAGTCGCGACAAGCTAAGTGCATTTAGCGGATGTGTTACCGGAAATCGGGAGTCGGAAAGTTGGATTGAAAGCCAAAATAAGTAGAGTAATGGTGCTTTATGTGAAGGTTTTCGTTTTAGTTTGCTTTCAGCATTTATGGCCAACGTTTCAGTCACTTTTTCAAAAATCGTTGATTTACATTTTTAACGCAAATGACTAACAGTAAATTTACTTCGAAAGTCATGAGCGGAAGTTAAGGGGTGTAAATAGTAAATATGGGTCAATTAACACCGGGTATTCACACATCTGCATTGCGTGTTGCATTATTTATTTATTTATGTATGTATGTATGTATGTATGTATGTATGTATGTATGTATGTATGTATGTATGTATGTATGTGTGTGTGTGTGTGTGTGTGTGTGTATGTGTGTGTGTGTGTGTGTGTGTATGTATGTATGTATGTATGTATGTATGTATGTATGTATGTATGTATGTATGTATGTATGTATTTAGTTATTTATTTATTTGTTTGTTTGTTTGTTTTAAGCCATATAAGAGTTAGTCCATGTGATCTTCATAGGTATGAATGTGGCATTGGTGTTGTGTTTAAATCAGCCTAACCAGTGCTGCATAATAAATAAAATTGGATTATTTAGGTGTTATATGACAGCCAGTGTCTGCCCTTCTGTCTCTCAGACTGACTGACTGTAAGCAAAATAACTAAAAAAAAAAAAAATGAATAGATTTCAATTACATTTTAATCAAATGTTGATAATGGTCCAAGGGAGAGATGGTGATGTTCAGGATATTTTAGGGACTTTGACCTTTGATCAAAGATCACAGGCCAAGTTCAAAGCACTTTAAGGATGAACCTCTTGTAACTTGGTTTGTAGTATGCATAAAACAAATTGAATTTGAATCCTTGAAAGTTTGGTTAAATTTTTTAGACATAATACATTTTCTGAATTCTGTGGAAAATTTGCAGTGATTATACTCATTGTTCAGCCAAACCTGGAGAGGTGGGAGCAGTCTGGTAACGTCTTACCTAGTTGTGAGGCACTATCTGAATTTATTTTTACAAAAGTATTCCTAACTTATTACTATGAATAACTGTTGCACATATAAAGTATCTTCGCATGCAATTGGTGTTTGTTTTTGATCCTAGTTTAGAACTTAAGCACATGACAGAAGATATAATTCAAAGTCAATGGGGACTAATTGCGGTTTGAGCTACTTCCACCAGAGGCCATTTTGAGTATAGGTGTAACTTAGATCTTAAGAGAACTCAATGTGTAAAAATATGCAGGTGGCAGTGAGCACTGTAGATGGAAGCAAAGTACCAATAAGCAAGAATCCATCACATTTCGAGGGATTTTTTTGTTGTTTTTTTTTTTAAGAAAATGCAGGATGCTTGGTGTTTACAATACCAAGACACTGTTTTTGAAGGATATTATTCTGTAATTGGGCAGCCAACCTGCCAGAGGCAGGAAAACCGTGACTGAAGCGTCGGGGCGTCCTCATCAGTGTTTGTGCTCAAGGCGCCACTCTTGAACGCCGACAGCGACATCTGGTGGCAAATCGATGCTAAAGCAGCCATTCCGGAGTGGGAACGGAAAGACTGCACAGGACGCGTCATTGCTTTAATCCCATGAGGAGCACCTGAAATAAAAGTCTCTAAATGTTAAATGTTTGCATGACAATGAGAAAATTGAAGCTGGGCATTGATTTTGGCACTAGCAGGCTAAGTACTCTATGCTCTGTTCATTTTCTCTGTCATCTGTTACTGATGATGGTAGCGCTGGATTCTGTCCCAGCGGTTAACAAACAAGAGGCAGAGAATACACACTTGGCAGATTCCTCAGTCAGACCAGTGAGTCACACACTCAAATAGGGACACTCAGTCCCTCAGTCAGCCGACTGAGCTTGTTTTTGTTCTACAGGAGGAAACCCACTCGGAAAACCTCAAGTAAAACATGAACCCACAGTGTTCGAGCTGTACTTGCAGTCAGATGTGGCATAAAAATGCACGAGTGTTAAATGAGAAGGTCTGAGAAGAAATCTTTTACTGTCATCGTCTGATACCTATCAGACCATCCTACAGCAGGACAGGACAGGATAGGACAGGACAGGACAGGACAGGACAATAATGTAGTTATGAAACTCACAAAGGGAAGCAAACCACTTGTTCCATCTGCACTCTTGCACACTCGTGCTGAGTTCTTACAAGTGGATTCCATTTTTACTCCTGCATGTCAAACTCGAGGGTTTTTCTTTTGTGTTTTTCTCTGCAGTGGTCAATCAAACGGCTTGTTTCCGTCTGAGTGGTGGTTTGTAGAGATAGACTTCACCGAAACATGCACACAAAACATAAAAGCCCCAAACCACAATGCACAAACAGTCATTCATGTGACGTCTCACATCTAGCTCGACATAGTATTATTTACCGGTAAGACACTGGTGGGAATTACCCAGAGGCCTCAGGGGAGAAGAAGAAGAAATACATGTTAGTGCAGGAAAAGTCAGACAGAACTGATTTGAATATGTAATAAAAGTCACTTTAATCATTTATTCAGTCTTTCTAAATGACGTTCATTTCCACTCTGCTCTGACAGGGCAAACAGGAAGCGATGGTTGCACCGTTTTCTGACAGGTTCCTTCTGGGGTTCCTGTGCACCTGCAGAAGAATCCCCCCAGATTCTTTCAGGGCCCAAATATCATTTTGTAGAAAGTGTCCGAAATAAGAAGGTCTCCCCAAAACCCAACCGTATGATGTGTAAGCGGAGTTGAAGAGGATCGCTCAGTTTCAAGCAAATCCTTCCCGAGATGGTCCCGTTCTGAAGCAGAGCTTTTTTCCTGCCTACTTCTGTGATCAGGTCAGCCAAATTTAAGTTCATTTGCAGTGGATTGGCGCACATTGAGATTTCCTCTTTTTGGGGTTAAAAGAAGAGTTTGAGGGACGTGAATGATTGGAATAGAAGTGGATGATAAATGAAGAATACGTGTGTCAAAAAAAATATCCAAGAGCCGTGAGTGATCCACACATGGAAGCCTAATCTGGTTAACAGAAAGCAGGGCTGCAGACACACCCAGGAACAGATCAGAACTGAACTCGACTGTAAACAAGACTGTAACTTTTCCAGAAACTGGACTGGACTCTATGTGGATGTGATGCTTTTAAGAAAGGCACTTTGACTTTGGGAAGCTGATCTTCATGAGCGGTTTTGAATCACGTGGGTGATGTCAGTGAAAGGACTGAGCTGTTGCACCCTCGATCGTCTGTGTTTACCCAGCCAGGGCAGATTCCTCCTGCTGTTGCTCATCTACCCAAGGTTGTCTGGTCGACTGGAGGCCTGGTCGGTTCTTTCAGGAGCAGAGTTGAGTTTAGGAGAGCACCATTTGAAGTAAACCGTTCCCACAAACTGCTGGTCCTGTAAAACCTGATGTTGCTGGAATACCTTAAAAAAAAAACTCTGTGTGTGTATAAAAGGCGGATATCAAGTGTTACTAGAGGTCCGAACAGCAGGGGAGTTTTCACAAACTTAGATTGTAATTGAATTAATTTCTAAACGCAAACAGCAGATCGTGCAAGTGTTTAATCTCCCTGGAGCTGAGCTAGCTTCAGGTGACATCCCACGACTCCAAACCTCCCTCAATCACCTCCCCGTGCCAAAACGCGGTGGAGGCAGTGTTACCTGACAGGCCATGTTTGGCTGGACTGTCCCGCCGTGAAAGAATCTGAACGTACAGATGATCGATGATGCAAACGCGGCTTGAACGCAAACCCCCCCCCGACCTGATTAAATCACCCTCTTCACACAGGTGCCTTAAGATTCAACACTGTTGTTATTGCACTAACCCAGAAATGATTTCAATCCGCTGGGCAGGTTTCCAGGGAGTTCCGAGCCCGTGCCGCCTCCAGAAGGGAACCATGGCGCGTTCTGAAGAATCCAAAAGAGGCGCGGCCCACGCGGACTCCTGGGAACCTCCTGCAGAGAGCATGAAGCTGAAGAAGGAGATCTCCCTGCTCAATGGCGTCAGCCTGATCGTGGGAAACGTGATTGGCTCGGGCATCTTCGTCTCCCCCAAGGGCGTGCTCGTCTTCAGCGGATCCTACGGGCTGTCTCTGCTCATCTGGGTCATTGGGGGCATGTTCTCAGTGGTGGGGGCGCTCTGCTATGCCGAGCTGGGCACCACCATCACCAAGTCCGGGGCCTCTTACGCATACATCCTGGAGTCATTCGGGGGCTTCATCGCCTTCATCCGCCTGTGGACCTCTCTGCTGATCATTGAGCCCACCAGCCAGGCCGTCATCGCCATCACCTTCGCCAACTACCTGGTGCAGCCGCTCTTCCCCACGTGCGAGCCGCCATATGTGGCATCCAGGCTCGCCGCTGCAGCCTGCATCTGTGAGTACACGTGTTCCAGGGTCCCCACAGCACGAGGAGGATCCGTGGACACCCCCCCCACCACCACCACCACCATCCTCTCTCTCTCCACAGGTTTACTGACCTTCATTAACTCCGCCTACGTGAAATGGGGGACCCGCGTGCAGGATATTTTCACCTATGCCAAGGTGGCTGCCCTCATCGTCATCATCATCACGGGACTGGTGAAGCTGTGTCAGGGTAAGGCGCGGCGCTGCGGCGCTCCACCCTCCTCCGCCCTCTTCCGTCACTGCTCTTGAAGGCGAAACGTCGCCTCAGACGACGTCATGTTAAAGCGCGCAGACGGTGAAATGAAGCCAGGATATTCCTGTTGTTCAACCGGGAGGCCTTAATCCTGCTCAAAGCAGCCTCCGCAGCAGGCCCTTCCTCTTTTTGTCTTTCTACAGCTCTTGTCGAGCTGGCGTTCGTTCAGATATCACATTATTGGATTGTTTTAATCGGATTTCCCAAAAAATTGAGGATGTTGTGTACTATGGATTAGACCAGCAATCGGTGATTTAACACTTATAATGCCAGGATTCTTATTTGTACGTACTAGATGATTGGAGAAAATTGGATTTCTGACTTTTTTCTGACATCTGACGCCACTTTTTAGGTGTTGGATTGAGATTAGTGGATATGTGTGAGATGCAGATAAGAGACACAGCCGTTGTAAATGGAACAGAATGGATGATGACTGTTCTCCAGTTTTCTGTCCAGTTTTCTGTTCTTTTTTTAATTGCTCTGCTTCTGCCATAGGTTACACCTCCAACTTTGAATCATCTTTTCAGGGATCGTCTACCAATCCTGGCGATATTGCACTGGCGCTCTACTCTGCGCTCTTCTCCTATTCTGGGTGGGATACGCTCAACTTTGTCACGGAGGAGATTCAAAACCCCGAGAGGTACGTTTCAAATTCAGAGCAAGGAAAAAGGGACGGACCCCACAGCACCTTCTCCTTCCAGGAATCTTCCTCTGGCCATCGCTATTTCCATGCCCTTAGTCACCGTCATCTACATCCTGACCAACGTGGCCTACTACGCTGTTCTGGACATGAGCGCCATCGTGGCGAGCGATGCTGTAGCGGTGGTGAGTGAGCTCCTGAAACGGTGTTAGCCGGACGTTTCAGCTGCATTAAAGCCCCCCCTGTGCCTCTGACCCCAGACGTTTGCAGACCACACCCTGGGCGCGATGAGCTGGGTCATCCCCATCGCCGTGGCTCTGTCCTGCTACGGGGGCCTCAACGCCTCCATCATAGCCGCGTCCAGGTACGACATGCGGCTCTGAGCCTCGTCGGGACCTGAGACGTGACATACTGAAGCTGCCCCGCTGTGTCCAGGTTGTTCTTTGTGGGCTCTCGCGAGGGTCACCTTCCAGACGCGCTGTCAATGATCCACGTGAAGAGGTTCACGCCCATACCCGCCCTGGTCTTCAACGTAGGAAACGGGATGTCTGAAACAGAGTGATGAGCTAGAGAAGGATAACAAGCTAACGGAAGCTTCTTTGTTCCCAGTGCGTGATGGCGCTCATCTACCTGACAGTGAAAGACGTGTTCCAGCTCATCAACTACTACAGCTTCAGCTACTGGTTCTTCGTGGGTCTGTCCATCGCTGGACAGATCTACCTGCGTTGGCGGGAGCCCGAGAGACCCCGACCTGTCAAGGTGAGCGAGACGAGCCCGAGCCCGAGCCGCACCCGGCTTTTCCACCATGAGCCGTTTCAAGGTCGCGTAGAGGACGACGTTGCTCTGCTCGTTTCCCCCCCCTTCCCCAGCTGACCTTGTTCTACCCGGTGGTCTTCTGCCTGTGCACCCTCTTCCTGGTGGTGGTCCCGCTCTACAGCGACACCACCAACTCTCTGATCGGCATCGCCATCGCCTTGTCGGGGGTTCCCGTCTACTTCATGGGCATCTATCTACCGGAGTCCAAGCGACCGCCGTTCGTCACCAGACTGCTGCGTGGGTTGTGCAACACTTCTGCCGGTGCTCGTTTCTTCCCTCGTCACTTCTAAACACTGCGTTTGTCCCCCCCGCAGGCGGTTTGACCCACCTGACCCAGTACACCTGTTACTGCGTACAGACCGAGATGGGCAAGAGGGGCTGACCTCCTGGGAGCCTTCAGGCAGCAGTGGGTGCGTCTTTGCGGCTGCAGTGGCTGAGAAGACAACACTTCGACGTCCAACATGCTGGACTTGTTTTAAAAGTGCACTCGTCTTCAGGACACGTACTGTATTCCACACCTGCCTTGTTTCATGTTTGTAGCATTGCCAATAATCTGTGCCTGACTTCTCCGATTTACCTCCGGCGTCACTCTTCCTCAGCGAAATAAAATTTTAGCTTTGACCTGCTGCTACGCGGAGACTTTTTAAGGGATATTTCGCTTCATAGTTCACTCTCGGCACCACGGTGGTTTCATCTGGTTCTGCAGGGTGTTTTCATTATTGGGCACCCAGGTTTTCTCAGAAGGCAGACGTACCCATTTTGCAGGAACTGAAAGTCAATACGGCGTGAAGGAAAAAGGAATTGATGACGCAATCAGCGTGTCGGCTTTCTGCTTCTCTGTTCTTGTTCCAGGGCGTTTAAATAAGAACCCTTCAGCGCAGCTGTTACGCCCTCCTCGGCCTGCTGGCGGTGCTATGCCGGCTGCCCGATCTGGTCACCTCTCTGGTTCCGGCTCAGGCGGAGATGATTGCTGCCTGATTGGGGGGGGTGGTATTTAAGGGGAGGCTGGACCTCAGCTGGACCTCAGTGACAGCGGCCATCGTGTTTGCTATTTTAACTGGTGTGTCTGATGACTCAGTCGCCTTGTTTTGCGGTTTTCTTTGCGGTTTGGCCGGCCCATCAGACCCTTTCTGTGTTTCCCATTAGGATGTTTTGAGTTTGCTTGGGAGGATAATTGAATAGACTGGCTGTGTGAGCCTGTGAGAACCCTAAAAACTCTGCGTGATTAAGTTCAACCTCCTTTGCGAGCCACTTAAATTAGGAATCGTAACATAATTTGGGGGCTCGGCCCAAAACGGAACGTTTGATTTTCAGCTTGGTTGGTGTACTTCAGCTTCTGTCAGACCTACGGTAGGTTAATCTCAAAGTGTTGGTGCTCTATTGTCTTTACCATTTGGGTGGTGCTGGCTATAGGCGGGTAAAAAGAAGAGACATACTGGTGGAATTGTGTGTTCTGAATTTTTGGTGATAATAAAATTCAATGATGGAGTTGAAGCTTGAGGATTTTGTTGAACCGCCTACTCTCGAGTTGTTTGATCCTTTGCGAGCGACTTAAATTAGGAGTCGTAACAGCAGCTCATTTATTCAGATTGTACTCAAACTACATCTACACTGCACTAAATTATACCATTTCTGCATATTTCAATTGGAATTAGTACATCTCAGGTTCAAAATGTGCATTTGCTCAGGTCATAAACAACTCACTGATGTTCCTTTTCAAGACTTTATACACATCCACACTATTTACAAAGTTCTTTCAATCCAACTTTCAAACATGCACATCACACACGTTTTACCTTCACATACAATAAAAGTACAAAACGACGTCACATGGCACACATGTTCCCAAAACACCAATATGCAACATTCCAAACATCTCACACAAAAAACCCAACAAAAAAACAAACATCCTGGAAACAGGCTCAACTTCCCATTCGTAGAATTCAGGGAATCAATTATACTTATTTAATGCATTCAAATTTGACTCTTTTAAAAGTGGTACTTAACATCTAATCTAATCACTCCACTGGAGGTTTAATATCAAAGGTCAAAATGCCAGGATGCAGATTTCGGTTTTTCTAACCTGCTATTGTCGCAGTTGTGTGTTTATGTTATTCCAATCAGATGGTATTTATGAATGAGTTTGCAAGTTCCAGCAGCAGGAGACAAGGTGCCGATCAGTCGGAATCGTATAGGCATCCGCCTTCGTCTTCATCGTCATGGCAGCTGAGCTCACGCAGCAGTTCCCTCTGGTAGTGCTGCCAGCTCCCCCGGCTGTACGAGTGCTCCTCCTCCCAGTAATCTACGGAGAAAACATTCCTCTTTGCTTGACAGATCATAGTACAGGATCAATACCAGGAAGAGAGAAAAGGATGCCCGTTGAAAGGGTTTGGTTTGAGGTAGCCATCAGCAGCAGAAGCAGTCCATTCAAATTAAAATAAACACTAAGAGATGCAGACATGGCAGGTTATCTAGGCTCATAAAAAAATGCTACAATGTGGATTTCTGTATGTTTTTAAAGTGTGGGGGGGCTCAGTATTATTGATAATGTCAACAGTCTTTTGATCAAAATTCTCTATTCGATAAGTCTTTTTTAACTTCCACGCAGGAAAACGTTTGAAGAAAGGACAAACTCACCACCATAACGTTCCTCTCTGTCATCGTCTGGATCGCTCTCCTCATCAGGGTAGTCATTCCTCCAGTTTGCCTCGTCATTTTCGTCATCCTCATCATCATACACCTCCTCTTCATGGACCACGAGGTCAGGCACCTGGGACAAGAGCAACAACCCAGTAAGACCAGCAGCTACACTGAAACACAAGCCCCTCCATCAACACGCACCAGCTCTCCTTCATCAGCATATGCTCGAACAGACAGGATGTCCTGGATCCACCCCGGTGTGACCATTTCCTGGTAGTACAGATCATAGACGTATTCAGAATCCTGATCCCAGTTCTGCTCCCCGAGTCCGTCTCCACAGATGTTCAGACGCTCCCGCAGCATCTTTGTGTTGTTGCACAAGATTGCTTCTGTATCCAATGACAACACCTGTACAAAAGGAAACAGAAAGTGTCATTCAACACCGTTTTCTTTGTGGCTCGTTTTATAATACAGATTACACATATGAAGTTTTAAGTACTACAGACATCATACAGTGTGTTAAGATTAAAATGTTCCCCATTGTCGCTGCAGCTAGCATGACTGCTCGATACTGTGACTGATTTAAGTCACTCATCTATTTTACAAACGTTATTTTTAACGACATAATTATATCAATCATCATCTATTCAGGTTCTCATCAATGACAACTTCAACTTTGATGGAAAAACAGCAAGGAATTGTGACATTCTAGTGCACAACAATATAACACATAGAAAAGAAAATCCTGGAGGACATTTTGGATGAAAGCAAAACCAAATGAAGGCCTGGACTAGGTATTGCAGCCAACCCACCTTGCTCGGGGACACACCCTGGTCCTCCCCATCCTCATGAAGGAGATCTACCACCTGGATTTCAGCCGGGCTTTTGTGCCCCTTCTCCGTTTCTTCCGCAGGAACATCAGTCAAAGGCTTGTGGGGTTCAAACGAGTCCAGCAACTCTGTGCGGGATCTTGAGATTATCCTGTAGCGCTCCTCTCTGCGACTGGACCATTTTACGCTTCTCAGGTTCCCAATTATCCGGTGGGAGCTGCCAGCTGACGGACGCAGTGCATGGGCCACCCTTGGCCGAGCCAAGGCCTGCCGAACCTGTGCCTCAACTGGAGCATCCTGTTGAGGCACAACAAACAGAGTGAATAATGAGATTTATTTATTTATTTTTTTTTAAAACGTTTGTACACTTTTACAGTGAGTAAAACCAGTTAACTGTCGAGAGCATCACTATAACCGTCCCTTAGAAAAGAGTAACTGACGCAATAATAGTGCCTGAGAAAGCAATATTGTTTTGCTCAATGAATTTTGCATTGGGACAAGTAATTTTTGAAATTCCGACAGAATTACCTTCATGTAGTGTGAAATTTGTGTACAGTGAACATTTGTGAGTCATCAGGTAGTAGCTAGCTAGCCAAGTAACGCCATCCACGAGCCGAGTGGCTAATAACAACTAGCTTTCAAGGCGCTGTTACTTTAAACAACCCAGGATAATAAAGTCTTGTTTACTACATTAATATGCGTCTATTTAACGCGTTATTAGCCTTCTCATGGCTGTTTCAAACAGTTTGAACGAGCCAGCACTGTCCGGTTAGCGTCATGCTGCTGTCAGCGGGCCTCTCACCTGCGTCGCTACCGTCGCCACGAGTTTAAAGACGGAGTTTTCCACCTCGGCTTCACTGGGCTCCGGGACCGATTCGTCCGAACTCTGGGACGTTTCTGGTCGAATGCGTTTGCAAGCCAGCAACAAGGCATCGGCCGGGTCAGTACCTCTTTTTCTCTTGACTCGTAGTATCGTCGTGTTTGGATCCATATTGACGGAACTAGCTTCTGTGACGTCAACGCGGGTCGCCCGGCCCACCGGTGTTATTTATAACGGTTCCTACTGGATACGTCACATCCGGTTCCACCACACCGATGACGTTATGATAAAAACTTATTAAACCTGTAAATGAAACTAGATTTTGAATCAAACTAAGTAAACTCCAATAACGACATGTTAGATATGTTTTACTTCCGACTCTGAATGGCCATACTTTTGCTATAGTATTTATATAAACACAAAAAAGTTGAATATGAACGTATGAGTACACTTTATTTTGGCTTTAAAAAATGAAATCATGTTTTTACAAAGAATCTATCAAACAACAACCAAAAAAAGGAATAGCCTGAAGCCCCAAGGCTTATTTAACCTCTCCTATACGAATATACTTTCCGACAGCGTTTTTATTATGAAGGTTGTGAGTTAATAAATACTTCATTAAAAATATTATTACATTTATTATTTGTTAATCTGGTATAAAGATGGAATAAGTTTTAACATAGTTATAATTAAAAATGTTTTCCCTAAAATCAGACAGACACAAATTCCCACAGTATTTCAAAATGCACAATATAAATTTAGAATAAAATATTGTTGGAAGTAATTTAAGGCCAAACTGACTAGCATTGCAGTAATTATATAATATAACTGGTTACCTACAGGCAAACCTATAGGGCCAAATCGAGAAAGATGACGGAGGACTCAGAGCTTCAGAAATAAAATTTCATCATTCCAAACTTTTTCAAGTTTAATCACTGTCACATGATACATTCCGGGAAGTTGAAAATGTCTTTAACTCTAGTCTAAGTCATTTATTAGTCTGTGAACTTATTACTTAGTGAATTCTGTAATCAACTTTAAGATGGCACTTCATAACAGATATTGAGTCAGAACAATAATGTGCCACACTCTTTAAACTCTATCTGGCTGTAGTTTCGCTTCTAATGGTGACGTTATGAAACACATGTCATTGACTCACTTCCTATTTCTGGGTATCCAACCACAAGTAATGTAGAAGTAAAACTCTGTCTTTAAGATAATGTTTAGGCAAAGCTTTTAAAAGCAGAACACTTCTTTAATGCCGGACAACAACTTCAAGAACGATGTGGCTTACGCTTTGTCTTTTTACACTTGTCTTTTTTACAGAAATTCAAGCAAAAAGTGAGTTGCTTATCAGTTCTTAGTGCGTCTCGGTATTTCTGTGATGACATTATTGGGCTCCATTGAGGAGCGTTTAAAAGTTGACCTCGGGGACTTTAACTGAATTTCTCTTTTTTCACATTGGCTATGTTGTTTTTAATTTTATGTTTGGGTTAGGGTTTAGCGGAGTGATTTTCTCTGTCCCTCATTTCTACAGAGTGCGCTGGTGTTATCGACAGTTGTCTACAAGGCAGCGGCTCGTGGACAAGGTAAGTTAGGAATCTATTGTTAATCATGAAACCCATTACCCAGAGACAGGTACAGATATACAGTATTTACTTTGTACTGGTTATTAACGCTGTGTGATAGTAACTTAGAGGTAACTGATGTTTTGAAAGCAGCTGGATTTGAGGGTATTGTCTGTCCACTGTGCTCCTGTACTCAGACGTTCTCTGATCAATACACTTCCTGTCTGGCAGCACTCTAATTCTTCATTTCAACCCTCTGTAACAGTTCCTTTTTATCCTTTCTTTTTTCCCATTAAATATTCAATTCCTGATTAGCTCATGAAGGTGGGATTGTGGAAATGTCTGTTGAACTTCATCAAAGACACTCAATCAGATCTTAAATTACAAATAAGGATTTATGAATTGACCTTTTTTAAAGGTCAGACTCTCGAGGACCATGAGGGCGGTGCCAGGAGATTTTAGACAGGCTTGTGTTTAATCAGGCCGCACCAATTCTGCTTTATGTTTAAATTAAAGCCAGATTCCGTCTTTTACCAGCTATCTTCAAAGCCATCAAGCATACAAAACAGAAACCAAATTATCTTTGACAACATTGTAATAGTCATAATAATAGTAATAATAATAATAATAACAATTAAAAGGTAAGGTATCTGAGACGGACAGATGTTCCACAATAGTGGATTTCCATTCCTAAGCTAGATTTACCATCTCACAGGCTCATGGAGAGATCTGCTCAAATTTTAGGACACCTTGACATGGCAGCCTGGTGGACATGGTCTTTTTAGGACATGAACTGTTCCATTTCTGCAGCTCCTTCATCCTGACAGTTTAGTGCTAAGATGTGACATGTTAGGTCTGAGCTGAGTAGGGCCGGTTGGCAAGCAGGTGTATTGTCACTGAATAAATGTGTAAATGTGTGTTAATAGGTGTTATGAGCGGGAAATTGTCACCTGTTCATCACTACGTCATGCTGTTGGCTTCCGCCGTCTGAGGGTGAACGTGTCACAAGAAGTGAGATCATATTTTGTGTACATCAGCATGATATTCAGAATGAATTTGCCTCACCGACCTAACATATTCCTGCTTTTGCAGGCTGAGGAATCTATGCTTAATCACAGGCTGCACATCCCATCCTCGGCTCTCCAGATGTCCAGAGGAAACGTGTCTGATGCGGAGGTGCTGCTGGTCATCACTGTGATCAACAGCAGCTTGTTCCAGGTAAACTTTGAGCAATAATGAATCCTTCTGCAATTTATGGATCATCACAGCAGGAATGTGGATAAATGTGGATGAATCTGTCTAGTTGAAATCTCATCAAATTGTGTAAAAGGCTGCAGTTCAGGTGAAAAAACATGTTTAAAATTGAGACATTAGCACTAATAATGACATACAGTATGTCCTTGTTTCTGGCAGTCTGGTCCCTCTCCCGGTGGAGGGAAAGCTCGATCAGCAGCGCCCACTCACCGCAGGTCAGGCACCGTTTTGGGCAGTTCAGTTCTGGTAGTGAAGGCGGGGAGCAGTCGCGTCAGGAACCTCTTACAGCCGGTCCGGTTAACCTTTAAACACGACATGAAGGTGAATAACGTAACCTGCGTTCTATTTGGAAATTGGGAGGCATTCTTTCTTTTCGATTGAGTTGTTCGAGATGAGTGTGTTCATTGTTTCAGGTAGAAGACGCAGCTTGTGTGTTTTGGCAGGAGTCACAGCTGGATGACGGAACAGGTGAAGTACTGTGTTGCCATGCACTCAAACGTAAATAGACACAATTTTTATGGGTTGTTTTTTTTTAATTCTATGAGGATGTGTGTTTGCAGGATACTGGAGCGCAGAGGGCTGTCACACCAATGTCACTGGAACTGACGTGGATTGCTGCTGCGACCACCTGAGTTTCTTTGCTGTACTTGTGGTAAATGGGGGACAATAATAATAATAATAATAATAATCCTTGCACTGTTGGGGTTGAGTGATAATTCAGTTTTTGACCTCTGGAGTTTCAAACTTTTCCCTTTTCTCCCACAGAACCCAGTTTTATCAGTGGAAAAAGACCAAGCTGAAACGCTGAGCTACATCAGCTTCGCTGGATCCGCTCTGTCCGTCCTCTTCACAGTCCTGGCTTTGATCATATATTCCAGACTGCAGTAAGTGAATGAAGGTCCTGAGAATGCTGTTCTTGAATGTCATCATTACTGACGGCTCTCACACACAGGAAGAAGCTGGAGGAAAATGCAAATCCATGCAAATTAGAACAAAAAGAGAAACCAAGCAGCCATAATGCTGTTATACTCTAATTAATCATAATCATCGAGATGATGACCATATGTGATGATCTTGTATATGTTTTATGTAAACCATAAACTCTGCCTTGCAGGCGATGGCGTGCAGAGAAGAGTGTTACTGTGCACCTCCACCTGGCAGGAGCGCTGCTGTGCCTCCACCTCAGCTTCCTGCTGTGTGCATTCTGGGTGACGGTGCTTAATGAGAACGATGAGGGATGGGTCTGCAGGGGCCTGGGCCTCCTGTTACACTGGTCCCTGCTGGCCAGCTTCAT
>BJFM01003141.1:37999-55401 GCA_016586285.1 Arothron firmamentum | reverse complement strand
GGGGGGGGGGGGGGGGGGGGGGGGGGGGGGATCCCGGTTTGGAGGAGCAGTGAAGGATTATAAGAAGAATGTTGTTCCCTCACTCCACCCAAGACGCAATTAGCTTTTCATAACTAATGACAGTCATAAAGAATAATAAAACCGATCATATGATGATTACAGCTTCAAGTTAGATTAAGTAAGACACATAAAAACTCTTTAATGGGCAGGCACAACACTTGCTGCCCCCCCCCGCTTCCTACTTTAAAGTACCTTAAGTGTCCCACAAATCACATCTGTGAGAAAGTGAAACAGCTTCCAATTAGGAATCATTTCAGAAAATAGGTTCCTGATAATGATTCAGCACCAGGGAGCCCATGTTTAGAAGGGAGGGGGCAGGAATGGGGGGGTGGGGTGTACTTTCCTTAAATGTCCATCGAACAGGAAATTGCTGCTTTCTGCCGAGTCACGCAGAAGGCAAACGTTCAAAAGTTCAACCTGCTACCTGCGTCTGAATGGCCGTATCTGCCCAGACGGATTCTCTGGCCGTGCCCAAACACAACACACTCCTCCGCCGGGGGGGGGGTCGTGAACTATGCAACAAAAGCTGGGGGGGGGGGCAAGATAACACCAGCAGGCTGTGGTGACGGTGGGGGCTTGTTGAACCATCAGAATAATGTTCCAGCCTGGTTCTTTCCATCAGCAGGCTGCTGTCAGGAGGGTGGACTTTAAAGTCCAGATGATCAGTGACGTGAGCACCGGCCTGCCCTCACCTTGAAGCCCAGCAGTGGAGGTCTGGAGCAGCTGGTGACGAACTTCAGCAGCTTGCGCTTCTCCTCCTCTGTGAAGCCTTCAACCACCTCCCAGAAGGTCTGGATGACCGGATGGGTGGCTGTGTACCCACCTGAAGGCCACGACATGGAGGGATGGAAGACACCTTAGGTAAGCAGGTTACTTCGGAGCTGTGTTCAGATGTGGCCGACTGTACATCTCGCAGCTTTATGCAGGTGTACATTCGCCTCGTGCATCGTCAGCTCTTACCTGAGTAGTTTGTGAACTTTTTGAGGTCATCCAGACAAATTGGCACATGGGCTCCCGATATCAGCACCTGTTGAAGGTGGAGAGGTGTGTGTTTGTGTGTGTGTTTTGTGGGTGTGGCAGCCTGGTGTGGCGTGTGCTGGGCAGCGTACCTGCAGCTCCTGCTGGTCAAACATGCGCAGCCACTCCAGGTTGACCACGTTGGCCAGGCCCTGCCTGAAGGCCAGGCAGTGAGGCCTGATCTGTTTGTTCAGCCTGTAGTCGGCCACCAGGTGGATGTAAGCGATGCGGTTGGCTGTCGTCACAGGAATGTCTTTGCCTCCAGGTTTCAGTTCCACCACCTGGGTCAACAGAGCAGCAGACATTTGTTTCTCCTCAGTTCAGGTTTATCACGGCCGTCGCCGAGTTACAATCTGAATAAGTCACAGAAAACATTTCCCAGCAGGCCTCAGATCAGCGTAGTTCAATGTCAGTGTATGTAGCTTGAGAGCGTTTTAGTGTTTCTAAATATAGCGTGGCCGCTGAATGTCTGCTCCAGCACAATTTGGCCTCAAGTTCTCTTTTCATTAGCTATAAAGCAGTTAGCACTTGATAGGATGTGCTCATCTCTGTTCATAAAGCTGAATGTATGATGCCATCACAGCTTCTACAGGCAGCTTGGGGGTCATCTTTTTCCAGAGCAGCTCTTCTGCACTTGGTTTATATGATCCTGGGGGTAAAAAAATAATAATTCTGCAACTTAGAGATCAAATTTAAAGTCTTGAGTTCGTTTTAAGTAAAAGTAAGTACTTGAAGTGTTATTTTATCTACAGAAATGTGACCTTTCTGGGTCAAATATTGGGAAAAATAAAAGAGGTATGCACTAAAGAGAAGTGGCCCTTTTCACATGAAAACAGGATATTTGCCCTTCATTAAACCTGATGCAGATGGAGCATTTCCTCTCTGAGGCAGAACCAAAGCTGATAAGCTTCAACTTCTTTCCTCCAACACCACTTCTGCCACAACGGCTAATCATTTCAGCTTCTTAAAAGAACCTCTCACAATAGATTCTGATTATGTGCTAATGTATGAGAATTACTCCTCTTATCTCAGTTGCCTTGGCCTATCTCACGGGGGCAAATGCAGGGCAGACTGCTCCCGGGTGTGTGCCTAATCTTCCACAAATTGTTTTCTCTATCGTGTTTGCGATGGCCTATTTGTGACCAGCGGGGCTACAATGTAACTTGACCATTTCAGGTGTTGTTTGAGGAGAGCTAATAATACGTGTTAAGGCCCTGAGCAAACAGGGGATGTGGGGAGAGTGCAGCTGCGGTGGCAACACGGCCTCGCCAAGCCTCCAGCCGGGAGGAGACGTGCTTAAGAGCAGCCAGCTGCTCCTCTCATGCGTGTTCGGCGACTGTTTGGTGGAACGGTCAACAGGGACGCTGCTGCCTGAGCTGCAGCTAAACGGTTATTAACAGGAAAAAGAGGAGGATGAAAACCCACGGTGCTGAAAGAATTACAAGAGCACAAGGAAAACCCAGAGAGTGGTTACCTGAGCTTCTCCCAGGTCGTTGTTGACCACCGTGAAGTTGAGGCCCAGCTCCTCCACGTCGCCTTCATAGCTCTTGAGAAAAAGAAGGTTGCGATACATCTCCGGGTCCAATGACGCCAGGTGGTGGATGTCCACATCTGCGCTGGTGCCCAGTAGTTTAGAGAGAAAGAAGCTGGCAAAGGGCAACTCCACCAGCATGTTCTCATACAGCGCCTGGAGGAAAACGCCAGAGGTCATCTGAAGGATGGAAGGCTTGAAGGCTCGAAGAGGAAAGGCTTGTGGCATTAGAACCGCACAATAAAGCATGAGCATTGGATAGCCAAGATAACTAAATGGGCTGCCAGTAATGAGTAAAAGACATAATAAACACATTAAATTGGCCAAATACTACTATATTAAAGAATGAAGTGACAACATGTGGTTACATCAGAGAGACTGACAGCAGCATGTGATGGATGTGAAGCCTGCAGGCTGCTGTCCCGCCCGCCTTAAACTTCACAAATGCCAATTTTCACCTTGACCTTAAATGACATCGAGAGCCACAATCATCCAGGTGACTCATGAGACCCAAAGCTAATGTACTGGAATAGTCCGAAAAGGAGCCTGTTGGAGGCACTAAAATATACAGGTCCTTATAAATGATAGCGCTAAAAACCCTGACCGCATCAGCTAAATGGATTATAAATCTAGAGGATTTCCATAATGCATGCATCTTAAACACACAGGAGCGCATCAATCACAGCTATTTTCTAAACATAGGTTAATTGCGTAACTTCAAACATTGTCTATTTTTTATGCAAAATAATCCACTTAGTGTTTCTCACGTGGCCGGTGCTCATTTGGGACCATCTGTGCCGCCCGGCCCCGTGAAACCTATCAATAACACTTCTGCAGGGTGGAGGCTGCAAAAAAAAACCCTGTAGGCTTATTTTTTCACTGCCACTTAGTTTATTTATGTGTGTTTATTGCCAGAAATTGTGCCAAAATGACTTCGGCTGGAAAGAATTAATTACCGTGGCTCGGGCCTTTTAATATAAGTGAGTGCAGTGGCAACGCAATTAAAGCAGATCGCAGCACCATCAGGTGGAATAAATACCGGCGACGTTGCAGGTGCATTCTGTTAGCTGCCAAATACATGGCTTAATTTACAACATTAAGAATCAATAAAATTATAATGCCTTTCAAACGTTCCTCTATCAATCAGGGGCCCACCTCGTGCACTTCTGAAGGGAATTATCAGGGACCACTGAGAGGAGAAGAGGAAGAGGAGGAGGCAGAAGGTGCAGAGACACGGCGGCTGAAGAGGTTGGAGGTTTTGTACTAATAGGAGATGAATGAGGCACAATGAGAGCCTGGCTAAGGCCTCCTTACATAATGAGAAACGCAAGCGTGACGAAACCCTGTCAGCAAAACACTCCCATCAAGATCAAATTAGCTGCTTCTAAATCCCAGATCGGGGAGGATGGACCGAGGCAGAGTAACCCCCGTTTTCTGCTTTCACCCATTTGGGGCTTAAATCTTTCAGCCTGTCAGCTGGGTGGACGAGTGAGGAAGAGGGATGATGACTGGCCTCTGTTCTGATGTCCAATCCCATTTCAGTGAGTACCCCAGACAAGCCACTCTTGCCTGTAATACATCACCTCCGCAACAATGGCACGCCTCCGACATTAATTAACAATATTAATCTCCCGTGTCCTTTGAGACGCAGCGTGCGCAGTGCACGCTGCAGCGGCGATGATGCAATCCCAATCTATATAAACGGTTGCCTTTTATCCAGGCGATAACGGCACTAAACAAATATCAATACGCCTCTCAAATGGCCACTCAAACGCCCATTTTTATGGAGAAAGAGGAACTTAAGGAAGGGTTAATTGAAAGTCAAATTCAAATTAATTTCCCCGCCTAATTGCCTGAGCCATTAGCTATTGAGAGCACAATATGGAGGGGGCGGTCAGCCGTAGCTGCTGATTGATCGCCTGAAGTGAATCCGAAGGTAGAAGTAAAGAACCAGGAGGAGGCGGAGGAGGAGGATGTTCTGATATGTGGAACAGAGCATCTCTGGCCAAGCAAGAGAGAAGAGGCCTGGATGTCTGACTGTAAAACAGATCAAAATGCTATTACCACATGCTTTGAATGCTTATTTATGTCCCGTCTGCATGGGCTGGCTGATTTATTGCCAGCCAAATGCAATCGCTACATAAACAAGAGGCAGGAATCATCGGCTAATGGAAGCCCTAATTGAGAGGCGACTTCTTGTCATGAGGTAATTCCTCTCAGGGCTGAGATAGCCCCTCGCCAGGAAGGCATCCTGGTAAACAATCGGCAGCACGTGCATTAAGGATGATTTAGGGACATTAGGCTCTAATAAATAGTGCAATCACAGGAAGGGAGGGACGGAAAAACAATGCTGTCAACGGATTATGCACAGGGTTAATTAACAAAACTGGAGCTCGGCTGGAGTTGCAACCTCAACCCCCGGAGACAGATTCATAAACTGATGATGGCAACTTCTCTGAACAATGTCAGCCACCACAACAAACACGAAAACAAGATAGAAACGTACATTTATGGCAGGCGCAACCTTGACCCCGGCTACAACTGATCTCATTGACATTTTGACCGTGACGTGAAAGCAGCCTGGGAGCGAGCGGCTTTCCTCCGTGTGTGGAGACAGATGTGAGCGTGACACTCACCTTCCCCAGGAGCCTGCCTAAGAAGTAGTAATGCCTGGTGAAGGAATCTCCCACCAGCATCTCTGCAGCGGGGCTGGGATACAGCAGGCTGTCGTTGGTCGTCTTGAAGAAGCCCTGGTTGGGATTGAAGCCCGATTTGAGGAGCTCGTTGAGGAACTCGCGGAAGATGCCACCACCGTCGATGCCCGCCTCGTCCAGGCCGTGAGCGTTGAGCAGGTGGACGCGGATCCGCTTCTTAAGATCCGGTTCTGGAATCAGCAGCGGGGCAAAAATGAATGGAAGACCATTTAAATTCATCTTTTTTTGTTTGTAGCAGATGGTTGTGAAGTTCACGTCCATATCACCTTAATTCAAAGGTAAATTAGATCTTTTAATCAAATGATTAGCACTTCCAAAAGCCATCAACTGTCTGCTGGTGTTCGGAGCGTAGGCATTTCATTCTACAATTTATGGAAATGATAAGTAAAACATTTGAAAAGCATTTAAATGTCACATGCCGTTTGTGAGTAAACATATTTAGAAAGGAAGCGCCACCTTGACCTGCACAATATTCAAATTCTATGAAGAGGTCATCTTTCAATATAATTAATGTGGGCTGATAAATCAAGGCAGCCGTAAGTTATAGACACATAAATGATATAGATCATGTCTTCAACCCAGGTCGCCTACTACTCTTTTTAATCAGAGTGTCTCCACTCAAGTGCCCTTTCAGATTCAAACACAAAAGAGGTGACTTAAAATAATTGATTCTGCTTTTATGTGGTCCATTATAATAATCGGAACCACAATTACGCTTTCCTGAAAAATTAACCAGTAAGAGCGGAACCTGCTCTTTAAAGCTTCCCGGAAGTTAAATAAACCTCAATGAAACGAGAGAATAAATAAATAAATGTGGATAATAACACAGCCAAGACTGCTGATCTCAGAGGTGTGTAAAACGACCAATATTTCACGCATTTTATGTGTGTTTCCGTACCGTTTTCTGGTGAGAGTTTATCGTAGGCGTCTTCGTAGATATAGTTCCGTCTGATGGTGACATTGATGCCATCAGTGAACGGCCCGTCCCCCTGCACCTCCCGTTTGTCAGCATAGATTAACCTCTGGAAGATCTATAGGACAAGTTTAAGACCAGTGGGAGGGTCAGAGAAAAACCCACAGCTGGGAGGTGTTTCCTTCTCACTGTGGCTCCTGCTTTACATTCAGTCTGCTTTTGCTAACAGTATAACACAAATGGCAAACAGATGTCAGGAGATAATATTTATAATATTAAAACCTTGCCAGAGTTCAATCACAAACTCCCGCTCTAATGGTGCACTTTTTACCTTTCAAAATAAGGTGATGCTTGTTAGATTTATAACAGAAATAACAACCCTGCGGTTTTTAGCATCTCAGTTCTGGCTGCTGAAATGTTTTTTGGTCTTTCTTGTGCTGTACCTTCACGCGTTCCTCGAACTGGACCACGAACGGGAGCTCAGTGAGGATGGCCAGATGTCTCTCTTCAGACACAGACAGCTGTGGTGGCTCTAACCCCACTGCAGAGACAAAAGGACAACCAAAGCAATTATACTAAACTGATCTGTTTAAAGTAACTTTTACTTCATGTTTGTACCACGAATTCTAGTGGAGTGAAAGTTAATTGGGACACTTCAGCTTTTCCAGTCTAATTTAAAGTTTAATGACACCATTTTAATGAGCTTTTCTGTCTTCTGTCCATACACCTGCAGGGTTTAATCTGTTAAACGATGTTCGTCTGGTATTCCACTGCCTGCCGACTCTGAGCTAAACCACCCTCCACTCAGCTCGCTCCTTGCTCGCTGCAGCTCAATTATTCTGCTCAATTAGTCAATCTGATCTGCATTTTCCCATCAGGTTTCCATCTCTGAGAAGAAATATAGCCCTGGAGTGGTCAATATGTTGCTCATTCATCAGCCACGGGCCCGTCCATTTAAGGGAATGAGAAAAGGCCAGACAAACACGGAGGCCAGATGTGGCTGAGTTCATCAGGTACTCTCACACTAATTGAATTTATCCCATACACCCTCTGAGTGGGATTAGGTAGATCATACACACATAGTTATCAGCTTGTTTTCACGCCATACTTCACAGAAACCCGGGATGGCTCAGTGGGAGCCAAATAAAGCCCTGCTTGCGTCAGTGTATTTTCCTCTAAGTGTCTCATTAAGTCACTAGACAGAAAATGGGCTAATATATAGAGAGACACTTTCCCAACACTCCTGTGAGTGTTTTGCAAGAAATATTTCTGCTATGAGGCATTTTCTCTCAAACACAAAGAGCTGATAATTGCTCATTAAGAAAGAATCATTTTCTAGTTCTACAGTAGAGGACATTTCATTTTTACGCTACCGACTGTGAGCGATACGCTTTCAGCAAATGACTCGTTAAGGGAAACAACATAAGAGTTCTGTGAAATATTAAAAGCAAACATGGAGAAGGTGACTTTGGGCAGGATTCTAAATTGACATTTATTGCCAAAAAGGGTCTAATTGCCTTAAAAGATTAACAAAAACATATTGCATGAACTAGAGGTTATAGTCTTAATTAGCAGATTTAATCATTAAGATGAGTAAATCACGATACCGTCCAGTGTGGACTGCAGAGGCCCGATACGACCCATCCTTCGTGTTCGCCACACGTTTCGCGCAGATGGGACGTACAGCTGGGTGACCTGCCAAAAAACATTTGTTAGGTTGGCATTAAAACTTGCCACCCTTTATTGTCACAATTTCAAGAACATTATTGGAATTATTGCACCAAAGAAAAAAAGGTTTCATTTCCACACGTTCACCTTATCTGCCCGGATGTTGACCTCCTCGGACAGCCAGTGACCTGAGGGACAGAAAGGTCGTCGAATGTCCCGGGCCTTCACCATTTTCACCAAGTTGGTGATGACCTGGTCAAAAAAGGGTGAGCACGATCAATGTACGGTATATTTCCAAAGCACAGATATCACACTTTGTTTCACTAGAACAGCTTTTTAAGATGAACAGAAGGTTTTTTTTCTTTCACCTTTACATCCAAATTTTAGTTTTACCCAAGAGAACACTGGTAAAAAGTTTAGAAATCAGACTTTATGGTCTTGGAGACGACTATTTCCTGGACAAACATTTTGGTTTCACCTCATTCAACAGGACAGACAATAATGAGCTTCCTTTGGCAACGGTAATGGCTGCAGTTATGTCATTACTTGAAGGAGCCGTTATGTCTGCCAATAACACTTAAGCCCGTCCATTTCCATATAATGCCGGGGTGAGATTATTTCCATCCAACTGTTCTTTTCTAAAGCAAAGTCATTTTCATAGAGCGGCGATCAATCTCGGCCATTCGCCACCGGGCAACAAGAGTCCGCAATAACGCCAAGTGCAAAATGGTGTAAGAGGCGTGCGGCAATGGGTTTGGAGCAGAACTACCCCCTGACTTGGGGAATGAATAAGCATTTCTTAATTAGCCCATCGGGTTAAGTGCAAGCCTTAATGGGCCTTTCCCAAACTCCGGCGTGACATCGTTCTCCAAACATGGCCAAGAAGAAAGTTCCATTAGCAATATTAATACAAGCTTAGTTGATCATTTTCATTCAATTAACTTCTTTCAATTAAATAGATAGCTTGACAATGGAGGTGATAAAAGATGGGGAGGGGCGGCTGATGACACGGACCAAACATTAGCGTGTTAGGGGTCAGTGGCGTTAAACTGACTGTAAATCCCACTGTTCAATTTGGAAAATGCATTTCCTCCGCTCTCCACTTCTTTAATGGGTCGTTTTAGCTGACAGGAGGCCTTTGAGCAGATCTTTTCTAAAAAATCCCTGATGTGTTCTTCACATATTTGCCAGAAAAACAGAATGCTCCTCTCTTGGATTTCGTGTTTCCATGAAGGTGAGCTTCAGATTCTGGTTAAATAACCGAAGACTGACCTTCAGGGCTGCACTCAAATTTGAATTTGGCTTTTTCATCATCTGACATTACGGGAAAAGAGGGACACTTTCCAGGGCTCCAGGCAGATTAAACATCCTCACCTTGAACAGCTGCACCCAACGCTTCTGTTCAGCCTGGATGCGCTGCTGCACCTCTGTGTTGGTCTTGACGCCCACACTCCTGAAGGCAGCCATGTACTCCTCACGGTGCTCCGCTTTGGTCTCGGGGTAGGCCAGCTTAATGATCCCCAGGCACGCGTCCCTCAGACAGCGAGACAGAGTCACGAGCTCCGACAGCGTGAAGGGCATCATGGAGGACTGCGCCCGGCCTGTGGAGATGCAGGATTGATTTGCTTTCTTTTATAGCTATTGATTTTTACATTTACGTTTGCGGCAGGATGGAGTGCACCTGCCGAAAAAACAATATAGATTTCTTTGAAATGAAAAGGACACAAAAGGAAATGAATAATGGGTGAGAGAATTTACAGTTACCAGCAGGTAACAAAACGGTTTGTACCTTCTATTTCATGTCCAAAAAATTCACTGTCATGCACAGAGATCAGCGAATGGCTGAACAGAGAGCTGAAGAGATAGAAGAGGGGGATGATGCGATTGGAGTCTTCGAACGACATGGGCGAGCCTCGTGAGATCAGCTGAAGGAGAGCCACGGTGGAGCTGGAGGTGCACAAAAGTCAACGGAAATAACCGGTATATTAGCAACAGGCAAATAAGTAACCACAGTCTGATGGTCTGGATAAATAGAGCTCACCCTGTGATCATTTTTGTCGTCATGGACGTAATCAGGTGCCAGAGGTGCCTCAGGAATCGAGCGTTGAAAGCTAAACTATAAAGAAGCCTGCAGAGACATAAACACATTCTGCTCTCATCAACAAAATGGCAGCAGTTTGGGCCATTACAGATGAGACTGCAGTAAAATAACATTTCCATCCATCCGCCTGCTATATTGAGATCTTTAACTCTTCCCTGCTAACCACAGGATACGAGTAACAGCAGAAAAATAAATAAAAGCCGCCGTTAACCGGCAGAGAGAGATCTTGGCCTTTCTCTCCTTTTTTATACCCTGTGAGGGCCAAAAAGAGATTAAATGAGCCATTAAGCTTTATTTAGGCGAGCCACCTTCCATTAGTAAACTAGTTGCTGTCGAGGGTACCCAGCCTGGGTCATAAACGGCCCCCTGGCTTCCTGCTGGAGCCCTATTTAACTTAATGGCCAGGGGACCAAGACAATGGAGGACGGAGAGATGGAGAAAGCCTGGTCCTTGCTGTGACCCCGCTGCTCCAGCATGTTTCCACACTCACGGGGAATTGCAGGATAAAGCTGCAGAGGGCCCACATACCTCTCTCCATTCTGGCCTGTGGCACCAAGGTGTGAAGCTGCTCTTTGTTAAAGTGTGTGTGTGTGTGTGTGTCCGAGTGTGTTTGACTACTCCTAAATTGCCTGAGCTTTCACACAGAGGGGAAGAACAGGTGACAAAAATGTGTTAAGTAAGCTAAAAGGTAAAATAAAGGGCCACTGCATAATAGGCCCTTGTTTAAGAGTGGCAGTGCTGACACCTATAAGAATGCTTTCTTTACACGGGATAGCATCAGTAAAGGAGTGGCGCATGGGTCAGATTCCCTGGATGTTCTCACCAAGATTTCTACAACGACTCCAGCAAAAGAAACAATCACAGCTAGAAAAATTGAAAGTAACATTTGGAGGAAAGGGTCAGGCGAGCGTCAGCAGGGATTGAAAAATGGTTTACGCCGAGCACACGCCATCTGCCAGCATACAGGGCTCCAGTGGGAAGCCAGGAGTAGTGCTGAGGGCTCATAACAAGTGATGCAAGTGTTTGATTGAAATGGGAAACAAAGCACTAAATGCCAGCTGACACGCTGATTTACGGCCTGGGAGAACCCGAACCCCCATTTCAATCACGGAATGAACCGCTAATAAACAAAGCCAAGACAAGCGGCTGGTTGAATAATGTCTGGATCATTTCATTTTGTGGCCATGAAAAAAACCCCACGAGAGCGGTGCCTGCATAGAAAGTAATACCATAAAAATCAAAGCGTCCATTTTCCACCTAAAATAGAGTTTGTTTGGCGATCAACGTCATTATGGCACGACAACGCAAAACTCAGCAGCAACCAGACGAAAGCAAATGAAGTAACGAAGATCATCTGGGTTCACTTTCACGAGAGGCTTAGCTGTTAGCAACGAAGTGCCACGCAGAGCGAAATTAAAGGATCAAAGGCAAATTACACCAAATATCTAACAGCAAACAATTAAGGTGGTATTACACACTCAACACTGCAAAGAAAAGCAATCAAAAATCCATTTTTGGTCACCAGTAATTTTACTGCTTTTACAGTTTTCCCTGAAAAATTCATTTTTCGTGACATTTTACATATTTATTAGAAAAGGCAGCGCGCCTGGGCAGCCGGACGACTGGCCAATATCTCCCTTTTTTTACCGTACGAGCGATAAATCATGGCGCCGATGCAATTTGCTCCCCTTAGCCTCTTGTAAAGCTATCCCGTCCACTCCTGCGGTGATTAATCTTTCTCTGTGAGCTAATTATTTTCTACAGATATCCGATAACGATGGAAGACGAAGGGCAGGATTTATGGTAAAAGCGAAGTGAAGGAATAAGCAGTTAAAAAAGATGTACAGGAAACAAGGAATATGAAAAGATCTGCTCCAAGAAAAATTGTAGTTTGTGTGAGTGTAGTTTGTATAAGAAGCCATCTATGAGCTGGAGACTCCAGGAACACTTTGAACACGACTAGCAACAAGTAGCTTTATTAATAATTAACTAAAGTAGTTTGACCATTCTACAAAGCTCAGTGTGTGACCTCCCCCACCACCTCTGACATCCTGGTCCTAATGTAATCAACCTGAGGAGGGCTAACTGCCTGTATCCAGGACCCACAGCCTCCCTGACGTCCCCTCTTCCTCTGCCAGTTGTAAATGCCGGTGGGTTCAGACTACTAATAACAGCCTGCCCTGCTTCAGCGTTATTTACAGTACTGCTAACGGTGCAAAAAAAAAGATGTCAAGATGGTTTTTCTCTCAGTCAGGCCCGTGTGGAATCAAGATTCCTGAATGTTAGCTGGTCTGAACAAGATATTTATATGCTACGAAATAAAAGTGAAAACTGTGCTGTTGTTCTAGGTTTTATAGCGCCTGCGTCATCCAGTATAGCAGTTACAATGCTGACATTCTGCCTAAAGAAGAATTTTCAATCAGTTATCTGTTTGTACCTGACTTTTGGCACCATGAGCCGATGCTGAACCATCAGCGTGTGACAGATGGATGCCATCATGGTGAAAACCTCTTCGCTGGCTGAATCCCTCCACACCAAGTTGAGCAAGGCATTGGTCTGGTGCTTACTGTCCAGCTTGTGGACACACTCCTCTGTGATCAGCTGCACAGAGATTCTGCTGTCATCCTGGGGGACAAAGACATTGATTTCAGAAAGAAAACACAATTTAATTGTAAAATGCCATTCAAGACACCACCCAGTAGAAAACATTTATTAGACTGAGATCAATCTAAAATCTGAGGTGTCATGAGAGATGCATTTGACCTGCACGGGAGGTGACTGGATACCAGTATCGTTGTCATCATCCTCCGAGTCGCTGCTGACTTCGGTCCGGCTGCTGCTCTCCGACACTGGCAGCAGGGGTAGAAGAGTCTGCAGACCCCGAAGGTACAGCAGGAGCCCTTCCTCTGACAATGAGCCTGCGGACACACAGCCGTGACCGCGACATGCGCATGTACAGCAAACACACTCCAGCATACACGCCCGAGCTGTGACGCTCACCTAATCGGTTCTCCCCTGCAGAGAGGACAAAGTAGAACACCCATGGTGCCTGGCTGTGCAGCACTGAGGAAGAGTTAATGGGGGCTTGCAGAGAGCTCAGGAAGGCCTCGAATGGAAACGAGAGACGGGCGTCGGACAGCGCCGGGATAAAGAAGTGAAAGATCGGCTCGGTGAACGGTGCAGAGATAAACTCCTCAGTAAAGGCTGCAAATACAAACTGCCTGTAAGCAGAGAAAGAGTCACAGGACAGGTCAAAACACTGCTCATGAGTACAACCTCATGCAAGGATGTCCAGTTTGATGTATTGTGTATGTTTTTACACGACCCGACCCTTCTACATGAACTTCTCCAATATTGTGTCTCCAAACAGAGCGGCTTTGTGTGGGCCAGTCACACACATCTGCTGGGCCAAGCCAGATAATTAGCTGTTAGCCTCTGTTTGTCTCAATCTCGCCTTGCTTTTCTTCAAAGAAGAAAAGAAGCTACCAGTCATTTGTGATTAAGAATGTCCCAAACTGAGAGCAAACTCAACTCTGACAAGCGAGCCGGGCTGAGGCCTCGTTTACAGAAGTCGCCTTTTCAGAATTTGTTGTAAAACAGTTCCCGGAGCAGGCGGCCACTTATGGAAAACGATCTCCGTGCACATAGACCACCAATGTGCTGTGATACAAAATGGGACTGAACCAAAGCTTGGTGTTTTCACCCAGAAATGTTTTTTACACACTGTTGTAAATTTGGCAACTGCAGCCTACACTGAACACATTAGAACACACTGCACAGTTCAGGATGTGTGTAATATCGGACCTGTTGTAGATGTTAGTGTAGTTTCTGGACTGTACCTTGCGCCTGTTGTGCAGGAGGAGTAGGTAAAGTGCAGAGGTTTGAGGATGTGCTCCAACAGTGTGCTCGCTAGAGGGACAGAGGGGGAGTCGCTGTACTCCAAACTGGAAGGAAGCTTGTGATTCACAAGAACATACAGCGATTTGTAGTATCCTGAAAAGAAAGTGTGGAATCAAGACAACAATGTCAACAATTTCATCTTTTCTCTCCTCCATTCCAAAGTCCTTCCATACAGATAGTGTAAAAGCAGCAGGATAATTCCCATCATTCTTTGTGAATGAGTCATGCGTTGACATGTAGATACGGTGCCCAACACCTTATAGGTATAGATAAACACAACCAAGCTTCAGAGCTTCCATAGTAACACATTCTTAAAGAAGGAAACAAAGACGGAACAGATGACACTGACCTTTCGGTACCATGTAGTGCAAAATCTGCTCGAGTAATGAAGTTACAAGACTAGCATCTGGAATAACAGGCTGGTACGTTTTCTCCGAAGAAAAGATTTCCAGCATCCGCATTGGAACTGTCACATTTAAACTGTCATCCCTGCAGCACTGTAGGAGTCTTTGGAGACAGAAGGGAAAAGTCAGCCTGAAAGCATAAATTCCTGTCCTCTGTGTCCCCCAGATCAGTATTTTAGCGCTGTACCTGCAGCAGAAGCCTAAGATCCTCTTGATCTGAAACAAACATGTTTGTCTCTGGGGGCCCATCAACAGTTTTACAAACTGATTGTTAAACTTCACCAGATTCTGGCACAACCAAATCTGAACACACAAAGAGATAAAATGTGTCAGATACATATATTTTGGCATGCGTGCAACCATTTGTATACTATCAGTTGAAGAGCGTCTGTTCATTCTCACCAGTCTGTGGACATCCACGCTTTGTTTGTAGAAAAATATGAGCCGTCTTGACAACAGGCAGAGACAAGGACCATCCAAGGGGCGCTGAGCTCCTCCTGCGAAAGTCTGGCTGACGCACTCATCAAAACTAGCCCTCTGGGTGGCATACTGAATGAATGAATGAAGGTGTCAATGAAAGAACATCACATTTTGAAAGATTTCAGTTTCCCGTGTGGCTATAAATTATAGCTCTGCTGTTCATTTAAACTTAGACTCCCAGATCCTGAAAGCTACAAGGTCTAACCTCTCGTTTTAAGTCCTGGTAGCCTCTTATGAAAGACTGAATGATAATGGCATTTTTCAGTCGTTTTCGTTCGTCCTGAAAAAAAATTAAATTAAATTAACACTTATCTAACTACAAACTCAACTTTGACTTAGAAAGGTCAGAAGACGGCAGACACATGGGCACTTGAAAAATACCTCTCGTTTTTTTCTTTCCTCTTGAGTACGGTGCAACAAAGATGCTTTCTCCTCCTGAAAGGAAACAAAACCTCTAAGAGTGCTAGTACAAACCAAAAGTGCACTTATCCAAACAAGCAAAATCAATTTGTTACATAATATAGATAATATAAGTCTAATAAAGGTTTTAGTTTTTACCTTTTTACTTGCTCCTCCAAGTGACACACTGGGTCTTGTTCTGAAATCTCCCTCAAAGCTAAACATTGTTAGATTTTTCCCATTGACTGACTTAGTGACTTTTAATAACCTGAAAGCGAAAGCAAAACAAAGAATCCACATCAATGGCCTAATCGGATAAACAACAGAAAACAATGATTTAGTGAAATGTAGCCAAATACTCGTATCACAAGTGTACCAACGTTACTGTAACACAATTTTTTTTTCACACGAGTATGCATTTGCAGTGTTTACGTGTCCAGAAAAAACTGTCATCAACTGACTGAAACTGATTGAAAGCCACCCACGGAGCAAAAAAAGTGGTAGGGTTTTTTTTGGTCGAAGTGACACTTTCATTTTCCTAAAATATCCACAATAGTTAGCTAGCAGGATAACACGGCTAATGTATATGACTCAGCAGCTACTGGAGACAACACACGGCTTGAAAAGTCATTCAGTTTAAGAGTTGCAACAAAAACATCTACTACAACATATAATAGTGAGTGACAAGTCGGCATAACGATCCATACAATTATAAGAAACAACCTTGTTGACGTTAGCACCGCTGCTAAGTAGCCGGGCAGCTAACCATCACACCGGCTAACTTGGTGGGATTCTCGCTCTACTGCTTACATCCTTTTTACATCACTCACTACCCTGATCAATTATTTGAGAATTACTATTGCTGAACGTTACCTTTGACGATATAATTTAGGCATAAAACAGTCACAAAAACTCCGATAAGTCAGTCCGTAAATATGAAATCTTCTTTCTCTTCTCTCAGCAAGAAATTTACACACCAGAGAGCCGACTTGCCTGTTTCCGCTTCCTGTCAAGTTAGCCCGATGATTGGTCCACACGCCTGTCAATAACACCAAACCTGTTTTAAACCCGCCTCTTTGCCCAGAGGTTGCGCTGTCGTGTTGTTTATGTGTTGTAGGGCAACGTCAATCTACCATTCCATCTAATTGTCAAGCATTTATTAATTTAATTGTATTTAATCTGTATAAATAATAAGTATGTTTTTGTTGTTTGCACAGATAAATGGAGACTGTAACTACATCCTGCAACACATTTTGGCTGCAAAATAATAAAAAAAACTACAAAATAAAAAAAACAATATATTGCCTTTACATTTCAAATATTCTGAGGTTTACTCTGGTGTCTTTACTAGGAGTTGCTCCAAAGATGAAGATTTTACAGTAAACAGATAAGTACGGACTGAATAGCTGCGCTTTTACAGACAGAAACAGAACGTGCCACTTAAGAAGATCATGTCCAAATGAACATATATCATTATTCTAAATCTATATTTCAACATGGACAGAAACATTCAAATCTCTGCTGATAAGGTTTCTTTGTGCATTATCATATGGTGTACCCCATGGTTAATTTCTTAAATAATTGTTTACAGTCCACATAAATGAGAATCAAAAATGAAGTTGTGTTTTTTGCCAGTTTAGAAGAGAAAAAAAATACATATTACATAATAAAGTGTTAAATTGAGCAGTTATTGCCGTGAGAGTCATTTCTCTCACCCAGCTATATCTTTTCTATTAACTTTATACAGAAATTATATAATATATAATACACTTTATGTTATATTATAGGTAAACGGATATCTAAATTATAGGAATTAAGTTGTTATTATGTGTTGACGTTTTATAAACAGTCAGGATCATTTTTTTAATGATTACATAAATGCTCTCAAAAGTATTCTTATTGTCACGTGACAAAAATTATTTATGTGGAATAGGCTATATTTCTTAATACTAATATTAATAATAGCTTAACTATACAAACTTGTGATTGATATCAGAGGGTTTTTGTCGGTTGAACAAAAAAATAAAAGGATTTTAGATGCGAAGGCGGGCAGATAAATGATTTTATCAATAAAGCTTGATTGAGCTATTATGCATCCAGACGTATCGATAACATTAACAAGCAATATAAAATTTCATTAAGTGACGTTTTGATGAACTCAAATTCATTTTAAAATGAAAAACAAATCGATGTTTGATCACTGGACGGGAATGAA
>BJFM01003141.1:7763-37965 GCA_016586285.1 Arothron firmamentum | reverse complement strand
TAAAACCCAAATGTTTTAAAAACTATTGTAAATCTGCTCAAACGCGTTTATTGGATAAAAATAGTGCAGGTCGCTTTAAATTGTGTTTTCGTACCTTTTCCGGAAGGTAATTAATATTTAAACTATTCCGATTTGTCACATTGATTTGTATTTTAGATAATTGTGAATGTAATTACGGAGCAAATTAACAGCTTTCAGGAAAGACCGGGTTCTGGGGTCCGCTTCCATCTGAAGCGCCTTATTAATTTTCTCTCCAATAGATGTGATGAAAAGGGGCGATAAATCTGCGTGATCGGTGAAGGCCAATACTAAATGGCTCCATATTTCACCGCTGCTTTAATAGAAATATTCATGCGGACACCTTAATGAAATTAAACCGGCGGAAGGAGACGAGGCGCAGCTGCAGCGGTTCTCCGGCTCCGTCTAATAATCCTGCAGGAGGCCGATAAAAAGCGCGTCGACGGCGCGTCCACGACACAAGACGCTTCCGGTCAATGTCCAGAGGTCAAGGTGTTTATTTAGCGCCCCACCACGACGGAACAGCCGAGCCAACGGACGCGCGCCTGGCTGCGCCCGAGTGAATAAAAGCAGTTGTCATCAGGTTTAAGAGCAATGGCTCATTAAGCGTTGCTATAAATACATTCTTGTGAAGGTACTGCTCATTTAAGACAACCTGCAGGAGAATGGGTCCACTGCGTGATGCTGCGCCGCACCGAGCTGCTCCTCACTGTCTTTCCACGTTTCCATGCAGGACCACGTCCCACCCGCATCAATCTCCCTCTTATCATTCTGTAATTGCTCATGATCATCAAGGGCCGCGATTAAAGAGCGATCCTTTACATGGAAACTACCCGCTGACTTGTTGATTTCCCCCGAGCAAATAAACGTCCCCGGAGCGCGCTTAGTTGATGAATCGACCAAAACTAATCAGCTTTATTGGTAGACAGGTTAAGGGCAACTGGGTGTCAATAATTCTCATTTTGACCTCCTCTTCCATTAACTTTAAGTGGCTTATTAGACCGGAGTCACCCGGAGCCTCCAGCCTATTAGTTGGAGCTCTCTCCTCATCACAGTTTTGGGGCTTTCCAGGACAATTTTCGCAGCTCACTGCGCACGAAATGTGCGGAAATTTGGATTTATTTAAATATATTCTCGAAGTAAATACATATTTTCATGTGCACGAGGTAATAACAGTTAAGTGTGTCAGCATTTTTGTAAGAACTCCTCACAATATCCAATTATTCTTCTATAAAACTGTTTGGTCCTCGGCCAGCGTGGGTTCATCACGGATCAGGCCCTGTCTGTCACCTTCTGTGACGGACAGCGGACAGGAGGGCGGCTCTTACTTCAATTTCCCAGTTGGCCCTGGGTGATCGGGCTCCAGATGTTTATTTTTGCGCACAGGTTCGTTCTCCCTTCATCGGACAATTTTTACACCATTTTAAAATGTCCATTCATCTATTGAAAGAGCAGATTTACTCGAATTCATATCTGTCCAAACATGAGTAGAACGAGCGTTCCTCCAATTATTTTTTTCCAACAAGAAAGAACATTTTTTTCCTACTTTATCCAGTCTTCAGTATATTTGCATAGATTTGTTTGTGAATAATCGATATATGCTCAAAAAGAGAAAATTAACTTTAATTTATATCTAGAGGCACTGAAATCTCTAATACTTTAAATGTAATAATGCGTAGATTGTGTTTGTGATCTATGTTTATCAAAAAACATTTTAAGATACCCCTTCCTGAACTTCTGTTCGATAATTAAAATGGACTAAACCCACATCAACAGTTTATTAATGTTTAGAGAGAATTGGCCTATATCAGATCGAATATTATTATTATGTTAGAGACATAAAAATCCTTCATGAAACGAACTTAGATTTCAAATGTTTGCGTTGTAGAAGCAGCTTTGCAGTGATTATGCAGAGGTGACGCTGCGTCCGTGACGCACAGGACAGCCCCCAACCACGCGGCTACACCAATCCCTTCCACCTAACAGGGATTAAGTGTGACACGGAGCTCCTCTCTCACACTCCGGACCACATCATAACTTTAGAGAGGTGGGAAAACAACACTGACTTCTCCATCGTTGGCGGCAGCAGAGGCGACAAAGGGCGCGCACCGGCCATCCAAATGGAGAAATCCAAGAACTTTCGCATTGATGCGCTGTTAGCAGTCGATACTCCGAAAGTGCAGACCGCTCCGCTGGCGCTGGTCACTTCTCTGTCCTCCTCGTCTTCCATCCAGACGTCTGGAAGCGTCGCTGCGCCGGAACTCGCGACCGGAGTCGACTCTTTACGCACCGAGACGCCGTCTCCGCCCAGGATCTCCACCTGCGGCTTGATTCCCAAACCGGGTTTCCTCAACAGTCCGCACAGCATGGTTGGTTTACACCCGCAGAGCACCGCAGCCATCCCCGCACAGGCTCTTTACGGACACCCCATGTACACCTACTCCGCAGCTGCCATCGCAGGCCAACACCCAGCGCTGTCCTATTCCTACCCGCACGGCTCCCATCAACACCACAGCAGCGACCCCATCAAACTGTCAGCGAGCACCTTCCAGCTGGACCACTGGCTCCGGGTGTCCACGGCCGGGATGATGCTGCCAAAGATGTCTGACTTTAACTGTAAGAGCACCAGAAAGAAAAATGACCCTTGGAAAAATGAGATAAAACTTGTTGTTTAATTTAATATTGAAAATTAAGCAGGTTTTTCCTTAAATATAATGATATGAATGAAGGGGGCGTCATAGTGACGTTTTTTGGAAGAGGGGCTAAAATGGACAGATAATGGACAGAGGGAAAGTTGCAGAGGAGTGTGAAACCTACAGTCCACATGCTATTTGCTCACCAGATACTGCCTTTTTGTTTCTATGCGTTTTAACAGATTTGTTCAAAACGGAGCTGCAAATAGCTGCTCTACGGAAATATCTATACGCACACTCTCATGTTCCTTAGAGAGCGCGCGCACACACACACACGTCGGGAAATGCCTCACTGATTTTGTAGAGCATGGCGTTTATGTTTTCGCTCTTGTTGTTGCATCTGCAGCCCAGGCGCAGTCCAACCTGCTCGGCAAGTGCAGGAGACCAAGAACCGCATTTACGAGCCAGCAGTTACTGGAGCTGGAACACCAGTTCAAGCTGAACAAGTACCTGTCCCGACCCAAGAGGTTCGAGGTGGCGACGTCCCTCATGCTGACAGAGACGCAGGTACACCACAATGCCTCTTAATTGTATTTTCTACATGCATTACATATATTTCTATAGCCAAGACCACCGAAGGGTGCAGCCACATAGGCAAGTAATGACATTTAAATGATTACTCTTCTTTTAATTCAGTCGGATAAGTCGCGCTATCTTTACGCACACATTCGCGCACGCTACACCTACTGAAGTGAGTCTATATTACCAAGTCTGATTTCTTTTTTGTTTGTTTGTTTGTTTGTTTTATCTTAGGTTAAAATTTGGTTCCAGAACAGACGCATGAAGTGGAAGAGAAGCAAGAAGGCCAAAGAGCAGGCCGCCCAGGAGGCCGAGAAGCAAAAGGGCAGCAAAGGCGGCCAGGACAAAGCAGACGGACTCGACCAGTCGGACTATAACAGCAAGACAGACGGCAAAAACGGCAGAATAAGAGACTTTCGGGACAGCGACGACGACGAAGGCGACAGTTTTCTGTACAACTCGTCAGAATGCTCCTCGGACGACGAGAGGAACCACACCAGCGACGTCAGCCCGCAGCCCTGAAGCGCTCTCCATCTGCAGTTACTGCCTTCTAAAACACACCTGCATGCAAATCCCACCTCTGAATCACCTCCATGGAATTACTGAGCATTTAACCGACTTCTCTTCTCACGAAAATAATAAAATCTGGTTCGCCTGGGTGTCAGAAACGAGAAGTGCCGCCGGAGAGTTATTTTTGCTAATATTATCCAGACGCCGGTCGTTCCTGTGACCTAATGCATGCCTCATCTAAACACTCTGAAATGTTCCCTTGTTCAAGCCTGATTTGTGGTGTTCTTTAGCTGCAAAAATGCCATGTTTATTTTTCTATAGTGAATTTATAAAATGGGCATATACCAGTGCATGCTAAACTACTGTTTAACGTCTATCTCGGTGCAAACCGTGCGAAATAAACTGTTTTTCTATATAAAGTCCTGATGGCGCAGGGGTGATTTATGCTCCTCGGGGCTGCAGAGGTGGTGTTTGTCTGCGCTCCGACAGGTCGGGTCATGGGAATCAGCGCTAATAACAGTGTCGGATCTGTGCAAACGCCGAGTGAGAGCAAACAGAGAGGCGGCCAGGCGGACGGAGGAAAGCTCTCACACCACACCGGCAATGGGCCCGCAGCGGCGGGGGCCCCGGAGCGACCCCCCCCCCCCCCCCCCCCCCCCCCCNNCCCCCCCCCCCCCCCCCCCCCCCCCCCCCCCGCGCTGCTGCGCCACAGCGCGCAGGCGTCCTTCCGACAACTCGGCCAAAATGCTGCATTTATGTTGCTCATACTGTTTTTTTATTTTTATTTTTTAACATATTTGGATCCAAATTAACCACTCCTACACGCGTTGGTGCACAGAAATCAGCATGAACTGACTCCTGATGTTGATAACGCGCCATTTGTAAAAGGATTACCGAGGGATCTGCTGGTTATCTCCGGCTGTTTGCTTTAGATTTAGAGGCTAAATCAAAGTTCAGCCGGGGGTCAAGCCCAGCCTGGGCACACCTGCAGGTACGGCTGGACTCCCACCGTCTCCAAATATACTCAATTCAAAAGATTAATAAAGCTCAATGGACGAGCCGGATCCTGACCTGACAGGAACCGGTGCGGCCCAAAGGTCACTCCATCCCTGCTCCGCTGCTCCGCTCACACACGGAAACATCTGCAGAAAAGGCAAATATTCTGTAATCAGCTGGACTTGGTGGGAGAAAAGGGCTTCATTATGATGTTGTAATAGTGTAAATAGACTCAGTAAAGCCCAGAAGAATGGACCCAGCTGTACCAAGGCCACACTGTGGACTCTGGATGGAGAATACAGGACACATCCAACCTGTTTTCTCCTTTAACTGATCCATCCTTCATTTAAACATCTGCTCTTATTGTATTTACAGGCTGTAACACATAAAAACATCTGTTAGTTTCACACTTGTGTCTGATCCATCTGGGATTCTGGACACAGATCAGGGTGAAAAGCTCAGAAATACATGAAAAAACAGTTGTCAACTCAGAAAGTATCAGTTTTGTAATATAATGACCGACTGAAACTTAGTATGTTACCATTATTGATGGTGAGAACACATTTTCTATTTCAAACTTTTTAATCCCACTAAAAATATTAAATACTTGAATGACCGACAGAATTACAGCATACTTCAAATATCATTTTAAAATGATTTCTGGCTATTTAATTCAAACCCTTGAACTTTTTATACAAATGTAGACAGGTGAAACACACTCATCACAGAAACATAACTGAGATATTACTGGCATGACAGCGATTTATTGGATGAGGTAATAATCTTTACTGCATTAAAATAATAACAGGTGTTGAGCGTCTCCAGTATTTCACGTTAAAATGATGTGCAAACACTGTGTCAAAAGCCTCTCCAGCCTGTCGGCCTCTCTGCTTCACAGCTGCAGTTTGGCCTCTTTGGTCTGCAGGGCTGCTGTGGCGACCTGAGCGCGCTCCGACAGCAGCGCCGCGTCCTCGGCCGGTCCCTGCGACCGTGCGCTCCTCAAGAGGAAGTGGCTGATGAAGAGCTTCAGGCCCTCCCGCAGCGCCTCCAGCTTGGGAACTCCAGAAATCCTACAGGAGGAGGACAGGAAGGAGCACCCACTCTAAAATTTACATTTATTACATTAATTCACAAAATACTTTGTGAGATAAATGTACGATACATCTCTGTGGTGAACTTCCTTATACCGGCATGTTCACCTCAGCGTTGCTAAATACTGCTGAGGAGCAAACAATAAAAACGCATGTTTGTCTGACTTGCCTCCCAAATATGCTGGTAATGTCTTCAGGATCACAGCCCCTCAGCAGCTTAGTCAACACCTGACGCAGGAAGCGCACGGTGGGCTTATCTAGCTCTCCAAACTCTATGACCTAAAGAGTGAATCACAGTCATCATCTTTACTGACGTTGAGGTCAACAGCCAAACCAATGGAAGCCACCGACTTTGAGGATGGAAATGGAGAGGCACTTTGTCTGGAGGAGGCGGGTGACCAGCTGGGACAGGTTGTTGAACGTGCTGCTGGGAAGGGTGGACAGCTCCTTGAACTTATCCCACAGGCTGAACTGGAAGGTCATCTTAGAGGATAGAGGGGATGAGAATGAATTATAAAACAGGGAAGAAATGATCCAGAGGAGAAAGGCTTCCACAGTTCGTCCAAATCCAGTTTACATGTGGACCCACAGCTGTGGTGGGACAGGGGGGACTCTGATAGGGCCTCGCACTCCAGCTGAGCAGCAAGAGTAGCATCATCGCCTTCATACAGTCACCCCAAACTCAAACTCAAACACACACACACACACACACACACACACACACACACACACACACACACACACACACACCTATTGCCACTGAAGAACAGCTACTACTAAAGTGTTTAATCAGTAACCGCAGGTGGCTGAAGTGTCGTTCAAAAATCTGCCATAATTTTCTCTCTTTATTCGTGTGTGAATGCAAAGATAGAAAATGCAGGCAGATAAGAAGGTTTAGCCCATGTCAGAGGTCAGCGAGCCAACTGTGCATCAGCCATTGTGTTGTTATTAATGGTTCCTTCTTCATCACAAGCACCAGCAGCTTGTCCTTGTTTTTTGTGTCACTCTTTTCTTTTCACAGCACCTCCATCAGCAACACACAGGAGGTGGTGGGACCAATCGTGCACGTGCTAAAATTACAATTTACAGACTAACTAAAAGCCTTATTTATCATAAGGCATCAATTTTGAGACCCATAATTATTAGCAACCCTTCCATGAGCATGTGTGACAGTGAAGCATTATTATCATAGGTTTTCATTATTATTCTGTTACTTTTGGATGTGCAATGCAAATATCTATTTTAAAATCAATTCCAGTCAGGCTGACAGCAGAGAAACTGCTGTTAAATATAAAGAACAGACTCAGTATCAAAATGAAAGGGATATCCTGATAGATATTAGCTGCCTGTTTAATAAACATCAAATAGATTAAATCAAACCAGAGTGGTGAGGTGCAGCTTGGTATTTGTGGTCTTCTCGTTTTACCTGGAAGCGGCGGTCGTAGGAGCAAAACCTCTCTCCCAGCACAGCGTAGTAGGCGTTAAAGGTTTTCTCCTGAAGGCAGCAGTCCATCAGAACGTGAACTATCTCCCTCTCCTGCTTGTCCTTCAGGCCCATCCTGCACAAGGAGCAGATGGGATGCTTTAAAAAGCCACCCAGCAGTCATTCCACTCCACATTTTGCTTCTTCCTGAACTAAAGTGCAGCTAAGGTTCATGACAAACCTGAGCAGCTTCTCAAACGCGTCCAGATAATCCTCACTGGTCATGATCACACAGAAAATGTTCCTCCTGACCTCAGTGTTCATCCGCTGCTTCCTGGCCAGTTTCAGGACATTGGCACTAAACTAGACAAAAATCACCAAAAGGAGAATTTAAATTTATTTCTTTAGAATCTATTTTCGAATTTATTTTTCCTCATCACCATCCCTGTTTATTACACAATAAAAAAATATTCCAGCATTTGTCCTAGTGAGGAAAACTGTAATTCAGATCCATTTAAGGTTGAAGCAAACTGAAATGTTCCTTTTATTCATTCTTAAAGAATATGTGAACAAAAAACCCAACAATCCCAACACATCCAAAGGGTTACCTGGCCTTCCACGCTGCTCTGTTTGGAGTTTAATTTCCCGTCTTCGTGGATCATGGGCGCTCCGCTCCACGAGGAGCCGACGATCCACCAGCGGCCAACCTGCTCTGCAGCCAAGAGGCTGTCCAGAGAGACCCTCAGTTTCATGTCGCTGCCTCCGGCTGCCTGGCTGATCTGAAATTTATATTCACGCTGAATTAAACAGGAGTGAATGGAGGAGGCAAATCAGCTGCAAATATATAAAAGATAACAGTAACTTTCTCATACCAAATAACTGCGTCTGTAACGTAGCAGAATATAAAAGCGATGCTCTGGCGCCACATGGTGGTAAATATCGATACTACAATCAGCAAAACCTAAGTGCGGAAGAGTTGCTCAGAGGTCACACAATTCAATTCCATGTTCTACTGAGCTTACCAGTGGAGCCTGCAACCGTGCAAATTTCAAATATACTCACCTGTGCTTTCATCATTTCTGCTTTAACTAATTTGAGAAAATTAGGAAATATGATATTTCTGTGAAAGACACCACCCACCAGACTCCTCTGCAGCTTCCGTAGTCTTTCCACAGGTTCGGGGTTGTAGCCTGGAATCTTCCGCATGTCGTTGTTCTTTAAAGCCAGCATGGTTTCCAGCATGAAACGCACCTGGGAACACACGTGCATTAACTCATCATTGATTTAAGTCAGTTCTACTGAGCGAAGAACGCTGTTTCTCCTACTCTGGTCTGATCCTGAAACTTAGCGCCCATCTCTCCGGCCTTGCGCTGGCCTTCAGAGATGAGCTCTTTGAGAGCCAGAGCGTCGTCTTTCCTCAGGCCGAAGCCAACATTCCTCAGGGCGAACAGAACCAGTTCCACATCCTTCTCTGCAAAACCTTTGACCAGCAGTTTTAGGACGTCAAAAATGAGGAGCGAATGCACCACTTGGAAGTTATACAGGTGGCTGATGATGGCCAGCAGATTGTCCGTCTCTTTGCCCTCAGTTTGGTTCTTGTAGGCGTCATCAAACTTTCGCACAACAGTCTCGAGAAAATTGGCCCCCACCTTGAAAATAGATTAAAAAAGACTGATATGAGAAGAGTTAGATTATTAAAAGGTTTTAGAGTTAACAGATCTGGAGAGGAAAACAACCAAATTAAAAGTTATTTAATTAAAATAAGTTTTCGCTGACATCACAGAGAAGGAGGTGTGCTTACCTCTAACCCGACAGTGTGATGCAGGATGCTGATGAGGAGGACGTGTTCCATCAGCAGTCGGTCAGGCATCAGCGCCGGGGTGACGCAAGCTGCCAGCAGCACCTCCGTCAGGGCGTCGTTCATGTCCTTCCTGCTGGTGCTCATGTAGAGCTCCTCCAGCTGACCACTGACGTACGCCATATTTGGCTCACTCAGCCTATTGACAAAAGATCCAGATGTTCCTTTAATTAAAACCGCAAGGCAAACATCGTCCTGTAAAGGTAGAGCAAACATCATTTACTGGCGCTCTAACATCTGTAATGTCTGCCAACTTTGCATGAGGCTAATGATCACACATCCTCTTCATGTCGGAGAAGGTAGAGCAAAGAGAAAGCTGGGTCGTGCTGCTTCATGGATAATGGGAGAAACTGTGCTTGTTTGAGCAGACTGACCTGTTCACCAGACCTTTAACATTCCTCTTTAGCCTTTGAAGCTCAGCTTTCCTCTTGCCATCATTGTTGGCTCGCAGGTGAGGGGGAACGTATTTACCTGCTGCAGAATCCACCTGGATGAAGCAAGATTACGGTTAGATCTGGTGTGCAGCCAGTCAGATGGCACAGCCACGATACTGAAGGATGTCTGAACCTACACTGTCTGACTTTATTGTGTCAGAAGTGTTTGCACCTTCTTCTTCATCCATCTCACTCCCATCATCAGAAGAATCTGGGTTATTCTCATGCACGTCATCTTCCTCAACAACCATTTGCTCCTCATGGCTTTCCTCCTCCTCCTCCAAGTCATTTTCATCAAGTGAACCTTCATCCGTGGCTTCACCAGACACCTCATCCTCTTCATCGTCACCAGCTGACAGCTGAGATTCATCCTCCCCCAGCTTCTGGAACTTCTCCTTGGCTGTCTCCATGTCATCCTCATCATCGTCATGGTCATGGTCATGGTGCACGGCTGCGGCTGACACGCCAGAGTCCAGCACACCCAAGATGTAATCCAGTCCATCGGCTATCAACGACTGTGGAAGAGTTTTTTTGTTTTTTCTCTTTTTAAATCCCAGGCAGCGCTCTAATCTCTTTATTTCTCTATCCTCATCTTCATTTGCTTCCAACAGTGCCTTTTTTCTTGATTCTTGAAGCTTATTAAGTTTCTTGGTTGAGGTTTTTGTGGCTGTTTTAGAGCTGTTTGATTTATTCAGAAGATCATCACTGGACAAACTTGACTGTAGTTTGGACACATCTTTCTTCGTTTCCTCTGTTTTCTTCTTCTTGAGCTGATGTTTATGAGCAAGTGCTGATGATTTTCCCCCAACTTCCTCGGGTGAACTTGTGGTCTTTTTCCCCTCGTAATGGCTTTTCATTCTGGCCTTTTTCATTTTCCGTTTTTCTTTGCGTAGCTCTTTTCTGCTTTTCTTTTTCACAAATCGCAAGCCACGGACGTCCTCTACTTCCTCAGCACCAGCTTTGCTTTTAATAAATTCATCCACTGCCACCATATACTTCTGCAGCACCGCGTTCGCCTTTTGCTTTTTGCTCTTCTGCCTCAGTTTTCCCTTCATCATTAACTTTTTTCGTGTGCCGTCCTCTTAAAAAAATAGTTTGCGTTAGGTAACAAGGTACATAATTATCCTCCACGGGCTTTAAAACAATCGGCAAATATAATTAACTGGAAGACCATGCCAAATGTCCAACTTCATAGAAAAACATTTCTACGTTAGCGTGTAGCACCATGAGGACACTATTGCTTACATGACACGTGACTGTTCACTTCCAGGGTGACTGACGCGTGGTGATGACGTAAGTTGTTTGGGGGCGTGTCTATTCTCTTCAGCGCAGCAGGATCCTCCGATGTAAACTGTCTGCTAGACTGAGCAGTTTCTGCGGAGATCAAAGATGTCTTTTGTTGTCCGCTGTATGACCTAGAATAAAGCGAGCTCGTAGTTTTTTTTTGCATTGCAATATGAAGAATGGAAGAAGACGACGTTACCATCCGGGAGCAGAATTTCCACAGCCAAGTTCGGGAGTACATCGTAAGTAACACAGGGTACTGCTAGCCATGGCTGCCATGCTAACGACGTCCTCTACCGCTCATTAATGTTAACAGCGTCCAATCTGGACGTTATGTGTCATTTATAAGCAGCCAAATTAATAAGACTTGGAAACATCCTTAGAGTGTGCGATCTGCACAGAAATTAAATCCACATAAGGCATTGTAAAAAATAGAAATTACAAAACGTGTGTGATTAGTGCAAGTTAGCTTATGTTAATTTTAGCTAACATTGATCACCTGAACGCATGTTGAAGGAGTGTTTTGTAAGTATAATTGGAATTTGTGTTGTAATTTTTAAAAAATTCTTTAACTTTACTGTGTTCTTTGCTCGTAATTTAATCAATCTTAATAATTTCATGTATTATTGTGATTACTTAAACTGTGTGTGTTACATGGTAATTGTTAGTATCGCTGAACAGAAAGCTTTGTTGCTGTTTGGATCTGGGTTAAGATCATAAAAAAACATGCCTACCGTCCTCAATTTACTCTGCAATCGTAGAAAGGGCGTGGTTGGAGCCAGTGTAGTGCATTATTCTATGCAATAAATATGTAACTGAGCATTTGTGAGCTGGTTTTATTCCACTACAATATGCTATGCTTTGAACACTTTATTACACTGCAGAATTAAAGCTTTGCCCGGGAATTTGGCGTTTTATTTCAATTTCTGCTGAGCTATCTTTGTTGTGAACCACAATATCTAAAATGTACTTAAAGAATGTTTTTTCCCCCCTTTATTAAATGTGGTGTCCTATGTGACTAAACAAAAACGAGGCTAAAAAGTCAAATTTTTGCCCCAAGCATCTAGTACAGTTTTATTGACGGTCTCAAGCCCTTTATTATATTACTGTAACTCAAACTCTGGTGAGTCAGCACATGGTTTTAGTTCCCCAGGCATATTTGCCAGCTCACTTTGCAGCTAAAGCTACCCCAAGCCTGGTTTCAGGCTCTCGAACATGACGAGTAGTGGACCGAAGGTGTGAGAAAGTGTTTCTACTGCAGTTACCTCAACCGGAACTATCACAGAGTGCGTAGGAAATCATGTGACTGTGACCGGTCAGGATAACACGGGGTATGGTATGTAGGTTAATTACATTTTCTGCTCTGACCTCTGAGTACGGCTGTAACATTATTATCAGCTCGTCCATTTGTGCAGACCAGATGTATATGATTATTGAATTGGCACAGTGAACACACTTTTTCTGGTCACTTTGGTTTGGAGACAACATTCACCTCACAATTTTCCTCACTTTTATTTTATTTATGAAGCCACTTATATGGCATTCTAAACCATGACCATGACCCAGCGATGCAGATTTTTTCCCAGCGCAATTTGTTACAGAAGAACTTTTGTGGATGTTTTTGAATCTTAGTCAAGGAGGCCCCTTTGACCTTTATACAGTATGTATTTTAAAAGAAACTTTAGATTTCAGTGATAATAGTAATTGTTGTCCTTCAACTCCTGCTTCAGTTCATGTATCACAAAGGTGTTAAATAGTGCTGCTAAGGTGGTTGCTAACTTGGGAGAAGACAGACGTGTTCTAACTTTGACCTGTTTTGCAGAGCAGTGGTCTTGCTGTTGCTTGGTAGTGTTGTCTTTGGCTCTGTGTCCGTTTATCATCTATCTGCACCTGATTGTGTGGCTCTTGGCTCTCCCCTATCAGCTGGTAACACCTCACACCCACCCAACTTCACCTCGCAGGATTGGAATTCTGTTTTCATACCAGTTGGTCAGTCGGAAATGTTCATTTCCTGATCGGATGAGTCATATCATAATCCCAGTTTGGCCACAGTGGCTGTCCCAGTGTTGATAGGGAGCAAAGTGCTGAAGGGGAGCTTCTAACATTAGCTGTGTCCCGGTCACTGTCACAGTAGACGGGCCAATGTGGAAAGTGAGCTGTCTGTGAGAACATCCAGTTTGTTTTCAAGGCTGCTTTTACCTCCCTAATTCCATGTAGTTCTGCATGACTCTGCATTTTTTAATAGCCTGATTATTGTTGTCAGGTGTTGGGAGACATAAGGAACTTTCTGTTTTATATATAATTTTTTTAAAAAAACAATATTTATCTACAGATAAAACCATTAATATAATTATATGATTACATCTGAGGTACAGTGTACAGTATGACATGAATATTAAAGGGTATTTAATAGCCTGCATTGATAGCGATTCGTTTCTGGTGATTCTACATCCATGACTTACTGCCTGAATTTTTGTCATTTCAGATTTGCTTCCTCATATTTGCTGTCCTCTACATAGTTTCCTACTGCATCATAAGCAGATACAAGAGGAAAAGCGGTGAGTGTTTCGCTACAGGAACTTTTTCCCTTCAGATGGACTCTCTGTTTTTTGGCTGGAATGTTTGTTAGCAGACGCAGCCCTTCATTACGTTCACGGTGACGACCCAGAAGGCTTTGCAGTAGGTGTGCTTGAGAGCGCCACGCCTGCAGAGTAATCTGCCACAGTTGGCTCGGTGTAAACTGTATCCACCCCAGATTTTATCCAAGAGTTCTTTTTAACTGGAGAAAATCAATAACCCAACCTGTTACTCAGCTTTATGAATATTTCAGCAACAATAGGCTGATTAGACTGAATAAACAAGGCTTCTATGTCTTTGCCACTGCATTTGTGTTGTGTAATGGGAGGAGTGTGTTGGAAGACTATATTTTAGATCTCTGTCTGAAGAAGTGTTTGCTTATCTTTTTCTAGATGACCAAGAGGACGAGGATGCAGTCGTCAACAGAATATCGTGAGTGAAACTTATTTCCGTATTTTCTTCTATCCAGAATAGGAATGGGTGTTTGTTGAGGGCATTTGGCTGTACTACCCCCCCCTCCCCCAACACCACCAATAACAATAACACATTACATTTAAGAAACTATCGCATATAACATTTAAAAAACTATCAGGAGATAAATCAATGAAAAATCAGTAGTTGGTCCTTCAAGTGTAATTAATTATTTAAAGTTGATTCTGACAGGGACAAAGAGTCAGGTTGACTCCTGTTGGGTCGAAGTGCGGTTTGGCTACCGCGTTTCTGCGCTCTGGCTGGTGTGAAGTCCAGCAGCTTTCAGTCCAGCACCTGAGGGTCCGGCACAAATAATGGAAAAGCCTTTCAGTTAATGAGATCCTTTAGTGATGTGGTGAAGTGGGTACGACTGAGCAGATGGTCAGTCCCCTGGGTCCAATCTGGAGAGTCGCCCCCCCCGGTCTAGTCAAATTACCGTGTGCACATGTGCAGGTAGCACAGGTCTGTCGCTGCAGGAGAGCAGAGATGGCTTAGATAAAGAGCTGGACACCAACATGATTTATATTTAAGGTAAATATTAGCTGCACAACTGCATTCACCACATTGTTTGATTCCATTTGCAGAATGTACCTGTGCACCTTCACCCTGGCAGTGTCGGGTGGTGCCGTCTTCCTGCTGCCCTTCTCCATCATTAGTAACGAGATCCTCCTTTCCTTCCCCAAAAACTATTACATCCAGTGGCTCAATGGCTCCCTCATTCACGGTCAGTAGTTCTCACACATCACCTGTAACTAAACACAGTAACGCAGATGAAAATCACAGTTTTCTTCTTCCAATCTAACGGAGCAGACTTCACTGTGCAGCCAACACTGACAGATTTAGCTGTTTAAAAGTGGATCAACCCAGTCAGTATATTTTCTGTTTCACCTCATATGAGGCCAGTTTAGATAATCGTATGCCCTGTGACCCAGCTCGGGCCCGTAGAGGATGGATATATACCGTAAATCAGCATTAAGCACCCGTGCTGGTTTTAGAGGTGTCATTGGCAGTAACAGCCACTAAGGGGCGGTAGAGTCCAGGATTTGCAGGAAGCTTTAGAACTCTTGACTCAAGTTTCAAGAGAAATATTTCAGCAACACTTAATTTTAAGTGGAACTTGCTCTGAAGAAACATTGAAACATGTCTGGTTTAAATTTATAAACATGTTCTCACATGATACATGGGACTAACCTGCCTGACCTGTGTGTTGCCTGTAGGTCTGTGGAACCTGGTGTCGCTCTCCTCCAACCTTTGTCTCTTTGTTCTGATGCCCTTTGCCTATTTCTTCTTGGAATCTGAGGGATTTGCAGGATCCAAAAAGGTGACTTAAATGCATCTCATTTTTAAAATTTTTAGCTGCACTTTATGCACAGTAGCTAACTCTTGAAAACGGTCAATTGCAGTTTTAGACATAGAAACACTGTGATGGGCCTCCAACCAATGTCAATATTAAATGTGGTTTTGATATTTACATAAGATGAAGAGGTAACTTAGGACATTGAATAAAAAAAATGATACATTTTTTTGCCATCAAGCCCAAGCCCAGAGGTCAGGGCGGTGGCGGCGGCGGCAGGTGCCTTGTCCCTGCCCTCTCCCTGACTCACGCCACCGACTGTAACCGCCGCTGCAGAAAGCTCATTAACCATGAAAGTCTGAATCTGGACTTCGCCCAGCGCCACATCCTGACAAACCCTTCCAATGAGGCTATAGGCTGCAAACGCTTCAACACTGCCGCATTGGCCCCACTGATTTAAAGCCTGATTCCTCGACACCCCCTCCCCAGCCCACTGAAATAAAACTTCAAAAGGACAGGCTAATAATCGAGTTGTAAGGCTCAGCGAACTTCCTTGTTTAATTGATTACCCGGCAAAACAAGAGGCCGGGGGCTCGTGTTCCAAACGTCCATAAAGTTGCAGCAACATGACAGCACAATAGAACCTCGCAAAACAGGGGGGGCAAAGATTTACTTTTAATACACCTCTATCCTGGGTCACAGTTTGAAACCTCTCTGGTTTATGTCTCTTCTGGCAAAAGCACATAAAAATCGGCCAGTACTGTAGAGGACGGCCGGCCCTTTTCTTCTGCTGCAGACTAATCTGTTTCGGTTGGACTTCTTCAGCAGAGGGCAGGATGAGGGCCTCTTTTTTTACATTTCTCCTTTTTGTTCTTTTACATTTCAGGACCGTTTCTTGCTACTGATGTTTTCAGAGGAAGCACTGTTCAGTGTTGAGCTGCACCTTCATGTCCATATTCTGCATCTGCTCTGAGGGGGGGGGTGTCGGGCCCGAGTTGCCTTTAAATATAAATTAAATTGCTGCCTGCAGAGTAAATCATGCAGCTAGTGATGAGATTAATGTAAAATGCAGATCTGAGCTTTTATAATGTGATATAACAGACTCCAATAACAGACATAAGGTTTTATGGGAAATTTTGACCTCCTGGGCTGACGCTACGCCGCGGCGAGGCCCTCATGACTGCGGAAATGAAGTGCATGATGAATTTCACGAATAATGCTGCCAGTCAGCCTTTTCATGTGGCTGTGTTTACTTTTGACGATGTACTAAAAGACACCACCAGGATAAAGATGGAAATGTGGATTTTTTGTTTTCATTAGTGTTAACTCTTTAAGTCTTCAGAGGCTCTGCCACTGAGTGATTAATAGGTTCGCAAATTGTCCAAATTGTGGATGAATCGGTGCGTTTGAGGGTCTCGATGTCAGGTGTTATGATCCAGCTTTATTTGCTGCTGTAAAATGTCTCGCTTTTTACTGCTTTGCGCTCATATCTCGGCATCTCTGAGCGAAAGGATGTCGTGTAGGTCGGGTTTTTTGTCCTTCTGGTCAGGGCTTAAGCTTCCGGTTGCATTTCGGATCTGAAGTTTTTATTTGTTTTGTGACGGCTCTGCGCCAATCACCAGTAGATGGCATTATGATGGTGACGCCGTCTCTGTCACCCTCTCTGAGATGATCGACACCCTCTGACAAAGACTGAAGGCATCGGCGCCAGACTTTGTTCACGTGTCAGCTGATTACGTCATAATTACATGTGACAGTATCAAGTACGCTGGCTCAAAGCTCGTTTTTCCTTCAACAATCACATCAGCAAAACGGAACTATTTACAGTGTCTCCCAGGGCTATTTTCTTCGGGTAACATGCTGGAGGGGAGCATTTATCGTAAATTTCCTGTTTTCGTCCCAAAAGATTGTGCAGTGAATCGACTTTTTGCTCTTTCTCAATTGCAATTGAAATGTGTTTGATCCTGAAACGAGTTGGAACGAGTCTGACCCCCCCGAGTGACCCAGCAAAGGGCCAACAGGTTTCATCTGGTAGTTAAAGAAACTCCTCATCAATCTCATCTTAAGCCCCAACCCGCCAATGATGAGAAGTGTGTTTGTTGTGGAGGGGAGGGAGGAGGGCGGAGGAGAACTGTCTCCCCCAGCAAACCCCAGCAAACCCCAGCAAACCCCGCGTGCTGTTACTAAGATACTCGTCTTTGTTGGAGTCCCACAATGGTGGCCTGGATATTTATTTTAAATCTCCTGCACATGCAGACATTTTTCCCAGGCCTTCTTTTGGGCAGGGCCAGCCAGAGAATATAAAGTGGTGTTTACATACCTTCCTTTAAGGTCACAATGTCTCCCTAAAGCTGCCTGTTACAATGTTTGTTACCATGGCAACATATTAGTTCGAGCCGGGAATTTAAAAAAGAACAAGCGAGTTGCTCAGGATTCCCCCCCCCCCCCCACCCCCTCTCTCTCTCTCTCTCTCTCTCTCTCCTGACTCAGTTTGTAGACAAAAAAAGCTGATCTGAACGGTTTCTGTACTGGACTTTCGGCGGTCTCCATTGGCTCTTTCGATGGCTCCACAGCTGGTGACAGTCAACCTATATTCTGCTATCAGTCTGAAACCTTTTCTGCTGCCACCGCTTCCTTTCTCTTTCTCTGTGACTCATCTGGCGAGTCAATCAAAAAAAAAACAAAAAACGACAAGGAAACAGGACTTTAGCTGTCACATACCAAAAAAACCAGGATGCTGGACTTTCATGCTGTGCGTTTTTTGTTTTTTCTGCCCCCCCAGGTTAAACGATACGACGTGATGCTGATCATTGTCCATGCTCTTGTGTCTTTGGTGCTTTATTGAGAAGTCTTATTAAGAGGCTTTAGAAGTTGATTGTGCAGCTTTACAGGGAGTGGCCCTCTCCTCTGCTTTCTGTCTCTGACACGGTCACTGCGCTGTGGCCCACTGGCTGAAGGATACACTAATAGGGTCTCTGGGCATCTGGCATGTCTTTAGCAAAGAAGGAACCCCCCCCCCCGCGCACACATGCACTGTTGGCCCTCATTCCCATGCCTCTGACAGTGAGCAGAAGGATGATCTGCAGGATGATCTCTGCCACGGCCGCTGACCTGCCAAAGAGTTATGGTGGCAACTAGGAAGCTCCTGCACGGCCTGTTTCACTGCCTCTGTCTGATTTCTATGACCCCCCCACCCCCCATGTTTGGTGATTCAGCGCTTCTCCTGCACCGTCCTAAATATTATCTCCCTCTCTCACACTTTTCCACCATCTCACATTAGTGTGCAGAGGTGATCGTTCCCCCTGGACTTAGCAGACGACCAAAGGAGCTTGTAGCTGATTTCCGTTCGTCTTCTGCGTGCGTACATTTGATTGTATGGCGGTCCGGTCGGTGTGAAACAGGCGCTGTCGCCCTTTCTTGGAAGTTTCCCTCAGCTTGTTTGAGCGTAGCTGCAGTTAACAGCCCCTCACTCAGTGTCGGTGTGAGGATCAGGGGCTGCTGAATATTTCAGAGCCGCTATATATAGAGGTAGTTACACATTTAGAATATCAGGAATAGAAACCTTCAGCGGCTCTGAATGCCTGGGCACTGCTCTTTTCTTTTCATCTGTTCCCTTTCTGCTCACTATTTGACAGCTGTGTCTTAATTAGTGACGTCTTACTTAGAGGCTCCTATTTTTGTATCATGTAACATTTGCAAAATGGTCTTTTTTTTCTGCCTTACAGGAGTCAGCAAGTACATATAGACGTGTATAGCTCTCTCTTTATAATGGCACGCGTATGTGTGAATCTGGGGAACCAGTTTGGGCCCACACTGTGTCCAGCTCAGTCTTCTGGCTTCTGACGGTGTTCTTTTGGCCAAGCAGGACCCAGAATGATAGTAAGGGAGGTGACAAGTGCTGCCTTGCCCTAAATGATGTGAATGGGTAATGATTTGTGTCTTATAAATGATTGAGGGCCGTCTGAAGGGAATACACCTACAGCAGGGCATGGGCAGCTGCTTAAGGTGGACTGGCGCGCTTGAGCGGTCACACCTGCTGCTGCCAGCTTGGCTGGGGGCCATGCCTCCTTAAGAGAGAGCCTGTGGGATGTTGAGTCCCTGAAAGCATCCCTCTCTCACCTCTCACCTCGGGGGAAGAAGTCGTGCAGACGTTGACTCCTCTCCATCACCAGCCTCCCTCTCTCTCTCTCTCCCTCTCTCACTGTTGCTCTCTCTTCTCTATATCCCTCAGTCTTTCCTTTCCTCACACTTTTAATGTTGGCGGCTTTGAGTGTTTTATTCATGATGCATGGCTGCAGCTGACCTTCCCTAAAACAATGTGGGCTCAGTATAACAGTATTTATGCTTTTCCTCATCCAGAATGGATGAGCAGGATCTGAAATGTTTGTATAGAAAAGGGGCATTTTGATGCTACCTGTCAAGTGGCTGCAGTGTGAGCCTCGGCCACACTGTGGCACTCCAGACTCTGCTGATTTTTTTCTCTTGGCGGTACCAGAAAATACTGCACTCAGGTACTGAGACTTTTCCAGAACGACCCTGTTGGAGGAGCCGAACGAGAGAGAAAGAACAAGCAGAAATGTTCATGTTCAAACTATAGACAAGCTGCATATAAAAGGCAGCAGCTGTTAAAATGAAGGATCCAGATTGTCCTGATAACAGTCGTGAGCCGTCTGCCTTGTATGTTCTGGTTTATTCTGCTGAAGGGAAACTGGATCTTTTCTAAAATGACTTGATTAACAGGGGATTTTCAAAGAGACCCTCTTTATGAACCTGTTGGCAAATATTAACCAGCCACCACACAGCCGCCACGTTAGCTGGTAACAAATTGCTCATATGCACCCAATTTAAGCTGCACCCCCAAAGCAGAGAGACCTTGTTATCCCGTGCCTGGTCACCTACCCGACGTGCACGAGGACGCCCATCTATCTCAGAGCGCTGGACAGCTTGACTCTTCAGCAGGGGGGGAAAGGGAAACTGTGTGAACAGGTAAAGGAGGACTTTATTAACCACTCAGCAGTTTGTGACCCGGAAAACCCAAATTACCCCAAAACCTTGTTGTCTGCTCGGCCCAGTACACGACTGTGGTGCTCAGGGGAGCTGCTAATCAGCTCCATATGAGGCCTGCTCTTGATCGCAGACAGTAGCTGACCCAGTCAGGCTTCAGGCCTCCCCCCTCATCCCAGCTAGTCTTTGATTTCTCCTCGGTGACCACCGCTGCCTGTTGAACTTACTATACTTTATAAACCCTGATATATATATTTAGAAGACGTCTTATCATCAAGAATCAGTGGCAGCTATCTTGTTTTTACACTGCAAAAGAATCAGAAACGCAGTTAGCATTCTGCATGTCCACGGTGTCATTTCTTTGCTTCCTGTCCCATTTTTTTGTTATGTTTTTTCTTTTAGGGCATTAAGGCACGCATCCTGGAAACTTTTGTGATGCTCTTCTTGCTTGCTTTGCTCATCCTGGGGATTGTCTGGGTGGCATCGGCACTTATTGACAACGATGCAGCCAGTATGGAGTCTCTCTATGGTAAGATTTTTAAAAGAAATTGGTCATTTACTGACAATTTATGGGAAAAATATACAATTTAATGCCAGCCAAGTTAACTATGAAGCTGTGAAGTTAACAATCTTTTACATAAGTACTTTACAAACTAACTAGCTGGTTTTATATGAACATGCTGCTTGAACAATGTTACTGTTGCACAACAGTGAACTTGCACATTCCTTAAATCAGGGGCACCGTAAGTTGCTCCTTTAACTGATAACATTATCAGTTTTCATGCTGCTTTGTCGAAAGATTTCACTGCCTAGGGCAAAAAAGACAGATTCAGTCTAGATATAGTATAATACAGCGGTGATATGTACTGCATTTGTATCTATTCTAAAACAACTTAAATTCTACTCTTAACTTGTGCTGAAGACACCACAAGATCATTGTGTTTTCCCCACTAAACTGACAGAGTAGCATGTTGTGCATTAGCTCAAAGCTAGCCAGCGACAGATGACGTCTAAGGTGTGTGTCTTTGTTTGTATTCTCCTCAGCCTTGTTCTAATCTTATCATTTACTAGAGTGTTATTTGCCACAAGTCTCTCCTTTTTCCTGTCTCGCTACTTGCGATCACTTCCCCTGTCATCATTCAACAAGTCCTGAGAGAGAATAATTACAGTAGGCCATTACGCTGCGGCTTTGTGCTGCAGACTGCCTGAGAAACAGGAGTGAAGATCAATTCACTTTGTTATCCTAAAAGTAAATGGCTGAAGATCAGAAAGCTTTCTGTTTGTGCCAGTAGAAGCTACAGGTCTGCACTCCTGTATTTTGAAACTCTGAGCCATTCCTCCTCCTATCTTAGCTGAATTTGCTGAATTTCCCTCCCTCTTCCTGTAGATCTTTGGGAATTTTACCTGCCATACCTCTATTCTTGCATTTCACTTATGGGAGGACTGCTTTTACTCTGTAAGTCCAAACTATTTGTCATACTGCTATTGCTGAGTAGATTAACCTTGTAAAAACACACTAATCATATTTTCTATACACACGTGTGTAGTGTGCACTCCTGTGGGTTTGTCCAGGATGTTCACCGTCATGGGTCAGTTACTGGTGAAGCCAACGGTAAGTGTTCCGCCCTCAGATATATCAGTAAAACTACATTTAGGTGACAGATCGTAGATTTGAGGTCCACAGTTCAGGTCAGACTCTCTGCAGCGGTCAGCCATTCACATTCACAACAGAGGACTGCAAATACACCACAGACTCACCCTCCCGTCTGCCGTTGCTTCGGTCCTACTTTGGGCCTAATTATAACCCATTTCATCTCTTCCTCCTCTGCACCTTCTCCTTTAGATCCTGGAGGACCTGGATGAGCAAATTTACTGCATCCATCTGCAGGAGGAAGCCATTCAGAGGAGATTAAACGGTATGTCCGTGGGAGACGTGTTGGCACACTATAGTGGAGAGGAGGGGTTGACTGCCCTGTTGGGCAGGATGGGGCATACCACACTGGAATCAATTAACATTGAAAATTCAGCCACGCACACACACCACCTGGCCTTTCCTCACTCTTTATTCTAAAGGGCAAAGCAGCTGCAGACAGAGATAATAATTTACCTTTTGTAAGTTTTTAAGGATCCATTCAAGTGCTACTGTCTCTGTGGCGAAATGATTGCCTCATTTCAGGTCGGCCCAGGGGTGGCAGCCTGGGTAATGGGTTAAAACTCAATCGTCAGTGAAAACTTGGCTTGCGCCCGTGGACGTTAAAGCAACTTTTCAGTGACTTTTAAAAGAAGACTGGGGGGCTTTCAGCATTCTCTGACGCAGAGGAAAGTTTAAACGGGTTAAAGAAGGTGATGGCGTTATTATGGTTTTTCACCCCGCACCTCCTTTTGTCCTTGCAGCCTCCTGTGTTCCCAAATTCCTTGTTTGACGTTGAATAATCTCAAGAAGCAGGAAGTATTTGGGCCAAATTCCAAACCTTACTTTAATATTAACTCAAGCATGCAACCAAGTGTACAGATGCGAGTAAATTAAAAGGAAAAGCATCCTTTCAAACCGGGAGGTAAAGCAGATTGCTCACTGATATTGTATGTTTTCAAATGCTACACTGGCCTCCTCAATAGACTGCCACCAATGCATAGTCCCTGCCGCCTAACTTTGAAGTAACTGATAGAGTAATTGTAATCTGTTCCTTGCCATCTCCAACAGTGTTTGATCTTTACAAATTTCTGTGAGGCCAAAAAAAGCAAACACAACAGGTCAACAACCTATTATGTGCACAGAGGTCAAACGGAAAGCTACCTTTACCTGGGAAGAAGGTGGGAATTTCCAAGAGAGACGGTAACATGAACGTCATGCACATACTGAAACACGCCCTGCACACTGACTGGGGCCAGGGCCCCGCTCCTTTGATCTGCTGGGACCGCTAAGCAGACAACAGTTCAAGAACAGTTCACAGGACACACTCCACAGGCGGGCTGTGTTGTCTTTTTGCTTCTCCTTTTGCTACGGCTGTGTTTGCAGATGTGGAGACTTCAGCCAGCTTGCTGTTTATGTACACATCTGGCTTTTTGTTGTCCTCCCTCCACATGTAATTGCCCATTTGTAATGACATTATGGATGTGCTAAATGTTGCATATCAGACAATTATGTCTGAAATGTGTGTGTGTTTGTGTGTTTTCTTCCTCAAGGGTATAATGCAATGAGCATGGACATACCAGACAAGCTAACAAACCATTTTAACTACTTATCTGAAGAGCGTGACCATCACGTTTTACTTCTAAGGGGCGTCTCAGACAGTTCAAAGTATTATATTAGATGATGAAGTGATCTTGTCTCGCGATGGGATCACTAGATGTCTAATATTGTCTAACAGAAGGTGAGATAGAACCGAGAACTCTTATGAGATAACTTCAGGACAAGGATCTTTGGCATTCTGGTCACAGTTTGCATCCAGACCCATCTAAGCTGCCCAGGCCCAAGACCCCTCTCTGCCCACAGCAGAGCAACAGCGTGTCCGTCCTAATGCTATGCGGCACAATGACCTTGTCGGTGCCTCTGTTGTCTCAGCATGCTGTTTAGCATTCGTGTGGATGACGTAATTTTTCTAGTGTGCTGAAGGTTGGAGAGGATACATTGAATTATACTGGGCCTTCCTGGCTGCCAGAAGCCTCACTCAGCATCTCTGCCTCGCTGTAACTCAGCCCTTCACTTGATGCTGCCAGCAGGAGGAGGATATATTTAACTCCAGGTTGGAGTGATGTCATTGAGGTTACTGCAGTTGGAACTCATCATTTCCTCTACAACTCTTCCTAAGTTATCCAAAGTTTGATCTGTTATTTCTAGAGCTGTTAAAGACCTACATTTCATTTGACAGATGATTTATCTTTCCTGGGTGACAGCTAAGGCCGTGTTTGAATATGTTGTTCACAAAGGTGATAGATTGAGCAGCTCAGCCTCCTTGAGGCAGAGTTTTCCCTTTTTTCAGTTCCGCTGTGGAGAGAACGTTTCCAAACCGACTCTGACTTTTTCTGTTTTGTTGCTCTCGCTTTGCTTTGAGGGTTCAAACTTTCCCCTGCTTAGATCCAAGGACTCATGACTCTCCCAGTACCTATCTCACCTCTCTTGATTCCTCAAACCCATCCAGACAGGGCGTGTCGTAATAACAGAGGGGAGAAAAAGGTTGCATCAAAGCCATTGGTCCTTCACTCCTGTAACAAAGATGAAAGATGGTATTTTTATTGCACCCTAGTAACGGTGTAACACTGAACTAATTGGTCTTGATCTGCCAATCACCCCAGGGGGTGCAAATGGATACTCTTCCACTTTTGGCTCAGAGAGGCATCTCCACTCGTGTGTCAAGCTGGAAGGACAACACAGTAAAATAGTAAAATTAGCCTTAAGTGAGCTGCCCTTGTGGTTTTCCTGGAGAATCCCTTTCTTTCTTTTCTAGCCCATCCAGCCAGTTGTGGCATGCAGTAGACAGCTCCTGACACAAGAGATTATTTTTACTAGTTGGAGATCACATTGACATCTTCTGAGAAGGATTACATGTTGTGATGGCATAAAGATAAGCTGAATAACCATATGCTGAGGTAAGACAGGTACACTGTGAAGTTAACGCCCTCCTAATTAAGATTTCACCTCTTATTTTTTCTGATTTGATGGGCTTGGAGCGAGAAAATAAAAAATGCCTTAAATACTGCTTTCCAACTGAATGAATGGACTAAATGGTCCGTCAGATAGGGTTTGCATGTCAACTATCAAAGTCCTTTTGCTTCTTATTCAAACATTGGAGATTAAACAAATTGATTGACACAGAAAATAAGCTGTTCTAGGAAGCTTGTAACAGGTTTGTTACCTCCGCTGAGCAGGTTCTGTGACAGCCAGCATTTGTCTGTTTGTTTGTGAACAGAATCACTCAGAAAGTGAAGGCAACACGAAGGGAATTCAATTCAGATTTCAGGAAATGTTGTTAACGGGAGAAACTTTCTTCTTTAGTTCAATTTGATGTAAACGTGCAGAACTTAGAACTGCCATAGATTATTACTGGTAAATTACCTGAGACATTGATCAGAGGTTTGCCATTGTGTTTTGCTTCCCCAGGGTCATCCGCACACTCTTACACCACAGGAAGCTTTCCACACCAGCTCAACAAAGAACTTGACAACATTAGAAATCAGAGGAATAAATTGGGTGAGTATTTGCACGGTGACAGGCTACATGTGAGCCCATGAGCCAGGAGCTTTGATTCTTTAGATATTGCTGACAGGATGCTGCTTTAGCCCTGTCTGCCTTACTTTCTTAATTTGGACTTGGACCAGGACTGGCTGATAATTTCCCATCCATTTTAGGATATTATAGATGAAGTCTGAGTCTTTTGGGAAGCAGGGTGGGGGCAGGAGCACAAAGGCACTTAGGATATTGGACAAGATGCAAACTTTATATTGTAGCAAGCCTTTTAGTGATGTCATTAATTTAGAAGGATGGTGCATATAAAGTGCACTTGGCAAACTTCTTGTGCAGGCAGGGTGGGTGCACTTTGAGAACAAGGAGGACTAACAGGGTCGTGAATGGAGAAAGCCAGTATGGCGAGGATTGGAGGGCAGAGATGCAGGAGGGGACATTGCTTATAACAGAATATGTACCAGAAACTAACATGTGGTCTGCAGGCTGTCAGCAGTGTCTACAAACATGAGTGATGAGCTGAAACAAGCACAAGATTGAATATGCAAGCTTGAGGCGTTTCGCATCAACGCATTCTCAGCAAAATGGAACTGGCGGATTTATCTCTGCATTTTTTTTAAATATAATCTAGGATTTATCCTTGCATCTTCCAAGTGTGTTGTTTTGAAGGGAAGGATGTCTCTGTGTGACATTGTCAGACTAACAAGCTCTCATTTCCTCAGAGAGAAGAAAGAAAGCATCAGGTTGGGAGAAGAACTTGTTGTACCCGATGGTGATGCTGATCCTGCTCGCAGGAACGGTAGGTGTTTGGGAGCAGCTTGCTGGATCATTGCTGTTTACCTGTGGCACATGCAGCCTGGCTGGTGGCCACTGGAACTAATCCCCAACGTCTTCAGTTGGGGTTTTTCCTCCAAGCATCAGGGTGTGGAAATGACTTTTAATAGTTGTTTAAGACAACACTGAATAGCCACCTGCAACAGCTGTGATTTTCACCAGATTATAGTGTGGAAATAGCACTTCTGCCCTCTGATATCGCTGGATACTGCAGGAAGGGCCGTGTGAGAGGCACGGCCCTTGTATCTGACGATTCCCACGTTGTTCAGGCTTTGAGGAGCTTGCTGCAGCGTTTTACGATCACAAGATGGTTATTACGCATTGCCATACTTACAGATGATCATGGCGCCCACAATTCAATTATACCATGATACCAGATACTTTGAGGATTTAATCAATCTTTTTATTATAAGTATAGCGTGCACAGACAAATCTTTATCTTCCTCTCTGTCTGCAGACAATCTCAGTTTTCATGGTGGCATTCAATATCCTCTACCTTCTTGTGGACGAGACTGCCATGCCCAAAGGATCCACAGTAAGCCAACTGTCCTACGTGAATGTATGTGCATACACACGCACGCGTCCCTGCGCGTGCACACGTACACTGCTGAAGCGCTTGCCTGTCAGAGCTGTTCCTGGCACAGACATAAATCAAATTCCGGATATGCTCAGATGCACGTTAGAAGAAAAGGGCCGAGCAGATGTTAATCGGGCCCCAGCCTTGTGGCTCTGGTTTTGTTTTGGGAGGCTCATTGGAAGTCATTTCACAGCAGTGTGCAGAGTCAATGAGCTTGCTCTGTGTATCAAGTCCACAGTATGTGAATACGCTGCTTTTCCTCCTTTTTCCTCCTTGCAAAGCGCCGCCCGGGCCAGGTGAAGGTCTCTTGATGTGTGGCAGGCTAGCAGAGTGTGGCAGGCTCTCAGAGATTGTCATCTCCGCCGCTTAACATGCAATGCGCTTTAAGCTCTCCTTATCTCAGCTGGAGTGGCAGAGGTGCACGTGCACTTGCGTGTGCGCTTGAGGTTGCATTCTTTCCTGAGCTGGGGCAACATAATGTATCCTATTTCTCCCTCATTTCATTCCCTGTTTTAGGGGCAACTGACAGATTTGCCCTTAACATTCCAATTATTTTATGGACCAGAGATGTTTCGTTTGGCATGACGCATTGCAGAAAATCCCCTCAAATTACACTTGTCACGCTTCTTGAAGCTGTCCTCTCCGACAGCATGGCCCCACTAAATGGTTTACGTGTTTTTTAAGCTGGATGGATGCCACACCTCTGAGCTCACAGCAATACAAGAGGTGGTGCAGGGAGGGCTCATCCTCCACAACAATCGATACTGATATAATATCCAGCCATCCTCTCTGTTTACAGTAAACTCCTACCGTTGCACGTTCACAGCCTGGAAGAAAATAATCACAGCAGAGTGACGGTGGCTGGTCCCAGCTCTGCAGCAGCCGTTGCTGGAGACTCAGAGGGGCTGTGGGAAAGTCAAATTAGGCCCTGATGCATTGCTTATTGCTGGGAAGAGCACAATGGAGGTGCCTTTTTAATGTTTGTCCTCCCTTCCTCCTAAGCCACATAACGAGCAACTGGCTGGACGGAGCAGATGATGGAAGTGAAAGGTGAAAGATTCAGGGATCAGCAGTGGACGGATAGAGTGCCTCTGTCAGAGGACAGAGGTTCCAGCTATATGAAAACTCACTAAGAAAGACCAATTCAGTTGTTACTTCTCTTTGGTAACAGCCACATTTGACTCTTTGTTTTCTCCATGATTCTGAACAGCAGCTGGACAGAACTCTTCACCTCCTCGATCACACTGACATGGAAAAGTTAAAAGCTCAGACAGAAAAAAGCAGAAATTCATGAAATAAATGCAGCTCTGGCAGGTTGGTTTGTACCACCTTCATCTATAAATGTAGAATGATCTGTAAAACTGAGCAGAACTACAGTGAAAAAGGTCCATGCCATGAATGTAAAATATTTGTTAACTAGTTGACATTGTGAGAGAAGGAGAAAGCTTCGGAGGTGTTGATGTATGGAGTACTGAGCATGCTCACTCGTCGTCTCCAAGTAAAGAAGACTGTGCATCTGAAGGTAATGGTACTTTTTTACGACATTTGCAGTGTTTTTATGGCTGCTACTTATGCGATAGCTGGCGCTGTTATATGGTGTGCTAGTGGATGAGGGTGAGTGAAGGGCAGCTGTGTGAAATAGCTGTAAAACAGAGAAGAGGGAGATTTGCAATGTCTTTTGCCTACACTATGGTTCTGTGCTCAAATAAATTAAGTAGTAAAATATAGCATAATACCATTACTTAAAGCAGGTCAAATGGCCACGGCATGAGGCACAGATGTTTGTGTTAGCACAAGGCTGACATCCCGGCCTCGTGCAGGTATTGCAAGGTGTTAATCTTACAAGCAACAAATGCAGTGTGTCTGCTGAAAGAGTCATGGCAGCCAGCACAAATGAATCCAGCCATCCTTCTGCCGACCCCTCCCTCTTTCTCTGTCTTTGACGCACAAACACTGCCGTGAAAGCTAGCCGTCCTGGCCACACACCCACACACACAGTCTTAATGCATACCCACCCGGCCTCCATTAATAAATTACATCAGATGCTGTCTGCTAATTCGCCATGTAAGAGAGCGCGAGCACTGCAGCACGGCTCTGCAGTGAGCTCGCAGGGGTGACAGTTGCATAAAAAGCATGAAATAACCTGCAAGGCTGTCGGTGTTTTCCTGTCGGCTCTCCAGCTACATTAATCACGGTGGGTATGAAAGAACTACAGAAGCCAAAGAACGCCCCAACGGTAACCATACACTGTAGAGGTACGATAGAAATGGAAGCATTTGTAACATATGAATAGCGTGAAGTGAAAAAGCCAGCACATAATGGACATTTCTATGACACGCTGCCCACCATTCTGTGTGCCTGCGTGCGTGCGTGTTGGCGGGGCTGCCATGTGTGTTTGCTGGTGTGTTTGTTTTGTTGTTTTCAGTTGTGGTTTGGGGCCTTCTTTCAGCCTGTGCACTCGTCTTACTGGAAGCAATGTGCCGTTTTTGTTCCAGCACCTGTTCACATATTGTGCGATCGACAGTGATGTGAAAGCCCCTCTTTAATCTCGTCCCATTCATTACTTGGCCAATTTGATTCTGTTTTTCTCAAGTGGGGGAATTCATCATTCCTGCGCTGCAAATGTACTTTACAGGATTTCTTTGACGGCAGGGTGGGTGAGGCAGCCTGCAGTGCTGTCAGGTCCCACTTCTCCTTTAGATTGGGGATGTTTGTGTAAGATTCATGTATGTTGACACTGAGTAACCCAGATTTCTGTCTGCACCTTCTGTCTTTCAGGATCGAGGTATTGGGAACACCACTCTGTCCACGTTCGGCGTGGCTCAGGCAGTACTGCAGATTGTCCTCATGTTGTATCCTTTCGGCGACCCCCTCCTCCAGCCCTGTCCTGTTTTGGCCCAGGTAGCATGCTCCATGGCCAAGAGCCACATTGTCCTGCCAGTTTTGTTTACGCAGTACATAGTTGAGCTGGACCCCTCCCGGAATCCTCGTCCTATTTCATCGCCCTTCTTTACCTGTATCTATAAAGGTCGAGAATCGAAGTGTGTACAGAGATGTTTTGTTCCTTGACTGGTTGGTGGAACAGCTACTTGATGGTGTCCTCTGTCCTTGGCTTTTACAGCCTGCGCGCTTTTGCGCAACTAACTCCCAGGAAGGATGACACAACCATGACAACGGTAAGGATGGCGCTGAAGGACAGGGAGGGCTGGAGTGGGGGCGAGGGTGCTGAGACTCCTCCTGGGGTGCTGATGTGTTTGAGACCCCCTGTGTTTCATCTATTTCCTCTTTTCTCTCCCGCCTTCCTCTTCTACAGACTCACTGTTGATCGCTCCAATATTTGTTTGTGGGTCATGCAAACACTGAAAAGTGCAAGCTCCTTTCTTGTACATCAGAGTGGGGTCTTTTTTGATGAGAGGGGTGTATGTGGGGGGGGGGGGGGG